>SNQJ01S0098592.1:55289-68774 GCA_010110895.2 Picea sitchensis | reverse complement strand
TTTTTCTGTCTAGGGTTAAGGTCAAGCTCTAGAGGTCGATCTACTTGTCCGCAGGAAGATTTTCCTACAACAAATTTTGAATCAAAGAAATGGATGAAGAATTAGATCAGATAAAAAATAATGATACTTGGGAACTAGTTCCAAGACCAAGGAACAAGAATGTGATCAACACAAAGTGGGTCTTTAGAAACAAATTGAATGAATATGGAAAGGTTACCAAAAAAAAAAGCAAGATTGGTATGTAAAGGGTATGCTCAAGTTGAAGGTATCGACTTTGAAGAGACATTTTTCCCAGTTCCTAGAATGAAAGAAATCATATTGATCTTATCTTATGCATGCATGAAGAATATCAAAGTGCATAATATGGATGTGAAATCAACCTTCCTGAATGGGGAACTGGAAGAAGAATTCTACATTGAACAACCAAAAGGATTTCCTTTTTCAGAGAATGAAATTATGTTTGAAGGTTGCAGAAGGCCTTGTATGATCTCAAATAGGCCCCCAGAGAATGGTTTTCTAGAATAGATAGATAATTACGACAAAAAGGGTTTAGAAAAATAAATTTAGACAACAACCTCTACATCAAGGTAAATCAAGATAATATTTTGTTAATTGAAGTTTATGTTGGCAATATTATCTTTGGTAGTGATGAGGACAGGATGAGACAAAAAATTGCAAAGGATATGCAGAATTAGTTTGAGATGTCATTGCTTGAAAAATTATCATTCTTCTAGGGTCTTCAGATATGCCAAAGAATACAAGGAATTTTTATCTCTCAAACCAAGTATATCGGAGAAATGCTAAAAGTGTTCGGAATCAAAGATTGCAAACTAGTCATTACTACTATGAAAACCAGTTGCAAGCTAAGTAAAGATGTTGATTCAAATGCTACATATAAGAAGAAATACAGATCAATGATTGGCAGTTTATTTTATGTGATAGCTTCCAGACCATATGTGATGCAGGCAATTGTACAAGTGGCATGATTTCAGGAAGCACCAAAGGAATCACATGTTCTAGCAGTAAAGAGGATATTTAGGTATCTCAAGGGTACAAAAGAGTTTGGATTATGGCATACAAAAGGAAATGATATATCATTTATTTCTTATACAGATGTATATTGGGCAGTTTGCATTGATGAATGTAGAAATACAAGTGGAACATCTTTCTACTTAGGTGAGAGTTTGGTATCTTGGCTAAGCAAGAAACAATCATCGATATCATTGTCTACAACCGAAGTAGAGTACATTACAATAACAACATGTTGTACACATGTTCTATGGATAAAACAAAAATTGAAAGATATACATATTGAGTATGATCAACCCATTTCGACATTTTTTTACAACTCTAGCGCCATCACTATCTCAAAGAATCCAGTGATGCACTCCAGGATGAAGCACATTCTGATCAAGTTTCACTTTCTATGGGAATAGGTTGCAGATCATAACATCATATTTGAATATGTGGAAAGAAAAAAACAGTTTGCAAATATCTTTACAAAATTGCTTCTAAGGGAAGATTTTGAGTATATTCGCCAGAGACTCGTAGTAATTTATACTCCAAAATGCATTATTTTGAATGCTTATCTTAGATTTCTTAGATTTACACGAGAAATCACCATCAAGAGGACATGTCATCTTGGGATAGTTTAGTTCAGTGTAGTCTCAAGGAGAGATTAGTCATATGCAACAACCCTAGGGATAATTCAGTCAGGGGGAGTAGCCCCGATGGTAAGTTACCTTTTCCATTGATTTCAAAGAGGGAGATATTCTTCAGATGCATGGAGAGAGAGCTAGATGTTTGGACATATCACATACGCATGATTCCAAGGGAAGCGATGGTCAAAGGGGGAGCATGAGGGATATGACTTTAGTGTTGCATCAGAGTGTTTCCATCCATGCCAATTGGGGAGATTTTTTATTAATTGGGTTGGTTGTCATTGTTGTCAACCCTTGAAGGAAGTCTAGTAGAAAATTTTGGTAGCCCCAAAATTTTGGTTAAAGGACTCAATATTTTTTTAGGTATAAAGGTATGAAGATCAGTGTATTTGCAAGTAATATTATTTTAGATGTATAGTACATGTCATGCCATTTCCCGTGATATATTGAACATCACATAAGTCCTCACAGTTAGAGAGTTATGGCCTTGTGAATGTGGAGAAACCTCATGAGTTATCTATAAGTTCAAGGAAGTCAAATTATTCTAGAAACTCCTAGAAGAAGTTGACTAGTCAAGTGGGTGAAACTAGGAGTTATTCTTGGGTTAAGTGGTTGCATTAAGAAAATAATTAGAAATAAAATAGTTGCAACTAGAAGTGGATATCTTACTATTTGTGTATAAATTGGTTGTAAGTGGACACATGGTTAGAAGTGGGTTAGCCATAAAAGAGGGAAGCTAAGTTAACTTGGTTAGAATGTAACCCCTTGAGGAAACTACTTGGAGAGTATAAATAAGAGAACAAGGGTCTCCTATTAGCACCTAATGAGTACATTGAATATCTATTATTTGTGAAACGTTTATTACAAGTACTCATTGATACACTTGAAGTTACATAAGATTGAGGAAGTGACTGAGGGTTGGTGGTGAAAGTTTCAGAATTTTAGAAATACTAAAAAAATACAATTTTTTGAGGTGTATACGATATATGATGTAACAAAGCACATACTTATGAATGTTGAAAGAGAATAGAGCACATACATATGCATGTTGAAGAATGAGCATTCATGTACAGTTGGGAAAATCCATGGAAGCTTGAGGATATGAAAATGTCAAGACTCTGAAGTCTGAAAGAAGTCTCCCAGGAAGGTCTACAATGTTCAAGTACAATAAATCTATCTACAGGTTTGAAAGTTATGTCTTATTTTTATGTGTAGTTGGATATTGTTGTCTACATGGGATATAGTCATGTGGGTTTGAGGATTTTCCCTAGAGATACTATTGGTTGTATGAAAATTACTGTATAATCCATATCTACAGAAATGAAATACTAGTACGTTTGATATCTATCATTGGCACATCTCGTTAGCTAGAGTGGTGAGGCATATCTTGTATTTATTGGTATATGGTTGAGGGTTTTTGTGATACATGGTTAAGGGATTTTTTAATGTTGTATTGCTAAACTTGTTAGTATAGTTTGAGGCTGAATAACAGTAAGGGTTTGATGTCTAGTCCATGTGAGGGTTATCAAACTTGTTCATGATTATATACACATGTATGGAACATGAATAGAGAAAGATAGGTATATTTTGTTAAAGGATATGTATGAGGATGTATGTATAGGGAACAACAACAATTTGGACATAGTGATAGGTTGAAGGTTGATGTGACAATGGAAACAAAGAGTTAGAGATTTTAGGAAGGTATGTTTTCAGAAGGTGTATGCAGGATGTTGTATAGACAAGCTGCATACATATGCAAGCTACATTATAGACAGGTCATGTACGTACACGAGATGCAACACAGACATGTTGCGCACCTGTTGGTTTTTGTTGGTAAATGCATGTTATAGGTATAGGTTGATCATAGGATATTGGTACAAGTTTGGTACATGTTGGCACAAATTGGTACAGGTTTACAATGGTATATCTCATAATGATAATGTGACAGTGGTTTCATCATGTATCTAGAATATAACTTTATGTTGGTAGGATGGGGAAAAGATAGGTGGTTGTAACCGGAGAACATAGGGGGTTGTAGCCTTCTTCTGATTATATCCAGAGAATTGGTGATTTGGAGCTTCCCTCGGGTTGTAACCTGAAAATAGGGGGTCGAAGCCTCCTTCCAGTTGCAATTGGAAAACAAAGGAAGTTGGTTATTCCAATGAATGCAATTCTTAAATATATATAAGAAAAATCATTCTATGGTTTTTCTCCCACATTGGATTTCCACATAAAATGTTTGTGTACTATGTATGTGTGTGATTTCTCATTGTTCATGGTTTATTTATTCTGCACATGTTGAATGATATTGGCAAATTGATCATAAAGACAAAAAACACTTATATATTATTGTTAAAAAAGATTAAAAATCTCTATTACTAATTCACCCCCCCTCTCAATAATCCAACAATTCCTATTTATTATTAACCTTCTAGTATCTATCCCTAACAATAACTTTTCAATTTCTAATTCTTTCCCATTTTCCTTCTTTCCTTGCTTCTTTTACCTTTTGCACTTCCTTCCTTAATTCAGTTTGGTCTTCGGGAATGATATATTCATTTAAAAATATTCCTCACCCTTTTAATCTAAGTGATTTACTGAGTATGATATATTTATGGTCATTACAATTTAATTTGACATAGATCAACCTACCTTTATGTTCAATTATTTTTCGTAGCCTCTTTGATTCTATGAACTAAGTTGTTTGAATTTGTGATTTATTTTTCAGTTCTTCTTTTACTATTACTAGTGTATGTGCTCTTGTTGTTCTTTTATACCAAAAATTATGAGCTTCAAGGATATTTTATTATGCTCATGGTCCAATTTGATTAACTTACTCATTTTCTCTTTAATGGGTTTGATATCCAAATTGTTTTCTAGAATACTTAGGGACAAATTGTTGGTGAGTTTTTCTTCTAGTTCTTTAAACCTATCTTGCAAGTTGCAATTTTCTTCAACCTCTCCTTCTTGGGTTCATTCTTTTTCTTTTTCATTTCTTGAATTGTATCTTCCATTTTCTGCAATTGACTCATGGACCCTAACAATCTATCCTCTATCTATTTTTGAAGAAGATCTTTAAAGAGTATAAATTTGTTTATCAAGCATTGTCTCTAACTCTATTTGGAGTTTTACTTATATTTCTTCACACCTTTTTTCTAATGATTCTAACTCTATTTGGAATTTGACATCTCTTTATTCTCTCCTTTTTTCTATGATTCCATATATTCGTAAAGACTCTCTAGGGTGACTTTGGGGGGAATCCCCTTCACAACATGATTTTTCAGAATAGATGGTGGGGTACTCATAATGAAAAGTGGAGAAAATAAGTAGAAGTCAACTCACCAGATTTACAAACACACACCCAAGTTCTCAATAGATTGAAGAATTTTGCAAAATCGCAGATTTCTCCAAGAGATCAAAACCACCAAGTTCATATTTGATTAAAAAATATTTATGGGCACCTGCCCAAATGATTAGTGGGTTGTAGAACAAAACTGTAGATTACATACCATAAAAAAAATTGGATTTTCCTCGCTAAAAAATGCATATTATTATTTATTAAAAACACATGTTATTATTTTTTAACACCACAGAATTGCCTCATGGGCCACAAATATTGGCTCCCCCAAAACCATAGCTATGCCTTGCTCAAAACCACAAACTTGCCTCTCTCAAAACCGCAGAAATGTATTTTTTAAAACCACTATTACCATGATAATGGTATTTTCCACATAGTAGCTATATGTTTCAATTACCAAGGTAATTTTGATTAATTTCTTATACATGTTCTTTTGTTACAATTAAAAAGCTAATTCTATTTATTTGTTAAATATGGTCTCTCCTCACATCGTGCATGAAAAGTTGTTGAGGATGAAGCTTGATGCGGGGACTTAGAATTTGTTTGTTGATTGGTATCTGGTTGTGAATATTATTGTTGTAAGGTTCGTTGTGATTGACATCATCAGTATTTGATGAATCTACAAGTGATTTGTCTATGTTATAAAATCTTTTGTTTTCCCTTTGAATGAGATATAGGTGGGTCCTCGGATTGGGTAGGAGGAATATTTCTCCTAGTAGGATATTTGGACTTTGGACACCATTGAATATCGCATGGGTTTCCCAAAGATAGAATCCTTTTGTTCATCAGGTCCCTGCATGCATTCTTTACCTTTCTACATCTCATCTTTGGTTTCTTCCATCAAAATAATTTTCTCTTGGAAATTAAGTAAACCATTGGACATTTATGTATATAATATGTATGTATGTTTACCATATAACCATTATGTATGCATATATTTATCGCTATTACACATGTAGGAGTACTCTGTCAAATATTCACATCCCTCTTCTCTATGAGGTGCATTACTAAGTTTTCACATATACAATGTAAAACCAAAATAGCCCTTCCCAACTTTATTATCTACATATTAACCACTTCCCAATTTGTTGAGTTTGTTAACAACAATAACCCTTCTATTTCCTTAGATACATATTTCAAAGTTCACTTGTTTTAATGTATATAAGAAATCTTGGTTCTAGCGAGAAAGCACATGTTGCATGAACAAGAAGATCCTAGCAAGCACTTCAAATCAAAGTTACTTGGAAATAATGGAGTAAGAGTCACTTCTAAGAGTCAGTTCGTAGTTGAATTATACTTCACTATCTGTAGAGTCTATTTGTCTATGGTTTGCATGTAATCGACTAAGTAGGTTATTTTCCTATATAATTATGTAATCCGTCTTAATTCAATACATAAGTGAGCATAGACTCACCAGTGTGTGATTATTTCTCATGTTTTAACTTGGTATCAGAGCCACGGAAGTGAGGTACATAAATTTCTAGAGGTCCACAGGTCCCTCCTTTGGAAGGGTGCGGCAACACACTACTTGCCCTTTCCGTTGGGGTGAAAAAATAAAATTTCCGCAGTCCAACTGAAATTACAGTGCAAAAATATTTAAAGATTTCTGCAGCCCAAGTACCTCATGAAGTGCGGACTCCCTACACTCTAAGTTGGTGTAAGGTGCAAAAACGCTTTTGTTTCCGCACGTCAAGTGGATAGTGTGAGGAATGTTCTTGAGCTATGTGGGTTCTTGAGCTGCGTGGGGTGATAAGGAGAAGTCGTGATTACTCTTTCTTTGAGGGAGGCCACGTGTGGTGGGAAAGATTTCTTTGTGGAAATCGTCAAGTGTGAGATCTTGTGGAGCCTCCTCCATTCACGATTTGCATGAGTTAATGCATGAGTTTGAAAAGGTGGAGTTTGAATGCATGCGTGTAGGTAGTTTGCATGCGTTTTCACATAGTAGTTTTCATATTAAATAACCTTTATTCTTAATGAGTGAGGTCTGTAGGTTATTCAAAGAGGATTTTTTTTTAAGTTTATTAAAAGTGGATTTTTATTCAAAGTGGGTTTTATTTTGAAGTTTATTAAAAGTGAATTTTTATTCAAAGTGGATATTTTTGAAGTATAAACTTTAAAAGTGGATATTAAAGTTTATTCAAGAGAATATTATTTGTGATATTTTGTGTGTGAACATTTTTTTTATGGAAACAAAAGTTTGGTGATTTGGGCATTCAAAAATCTAGCACAGGAATCCAGAGAGGAAGGGTGTGCTGAGGTTATTTGCATATGAATTTTCTTTAAAAAGAAAGTTGAGAGCCGAGATTGAGACAGATCGATGGTATCTGAAGGCAGAGCAATAGAAGGTTGCATATCCTTGGTGATTCACTTATAGAGACTAAATTGTAGCGATGGAGAATCCGCTGGCAGAGACCTACCTCAATGAAGCCAACAAGTTAGATGGCTTGAACTTCATTAACTAGAAATTCAAGATGCAGATGCTCATGGAGGGTTATGGTGTTTGGAACATTGCGAAGGGAACTGAAGTGAAACCTGATGTGACTGGAGGTGCGACAAAAACACAGATCCAAGATTGGTAGAAGCACGAAAACAAGGAAAAGGTATTGTTGCGTATGTCTATTAAAGATGTAATAATTCCACATATTAGAGACACTAATACCTTTGCTGAAATGTGGACAGTGCTTAAATAATTGTATGAAACTAGAAACACAAATCACATTTTGTTCCTGAAAACTAAATTGCTAGGCATTAAGATGGATGGAAATGAATATGTTAGTTCATTTTTGGGTCATATTAAAGAGGTGAAAGACAAGCTAGTAAATATAGGGGAAACTATTTCCAACACTGATATGGTCACTATTACCTTAAATGGTATGCTACAAGATTATCATATGTTCTTAATAAGTCTCACAACAAGGGAGAAGCCTCCTACATTTGAAGAACTGATAGGTATTTTTCTGCAAGAGGAAGAGAGGCACATGAATTTGAAGCCTCACAATATAGATTTGGCATTGTGGTCAAATAAGAGATCCTCGATAGGGGGATCAAGAGAAAGAGGTAGATGAGGTAGTTCATGGCGGAGAGGCATTTCATCACAGAGAGGAAAATCTCCAAGACCGAATCAAGGTATGCAATCTAACAGGACTGATTCAAAGAGTTGTTTTTATTATGGTCAACCTAGCCATATTGTTAAAGACTGCCATAAGACGAAAAGTGATGAGGCCAGGAACAAACCTAGAACACATTCAGGTCATTATGTAGAAAAATTGTCAAATCATGATCTCAGATTATTTATTGCTAGTGATGATATCGATGAACCCCCAAATTTTGATTCACGGGATCTTAGGTTGTTTGTGTCTAACACTGCTTTACCTATTGAAACAAATGATTCTGATGCCTGGTTTGTGGATTCTGGAGCATCTGTAGATATGACATGCAATAAGATGTAGTATACTAATTTTAAACAAACACAGAATGGAGCCAACATATATCTTGGGGATGAGCGCTCTCATCAAATCAAGGGATATGGAGACATTCCTGTGACATTGACGAATGGTACAGTTCGTCACATTCACAATGTTGTTTATGTGCCAGGAATAAAGAAAAAATTGATCTCTATGTCCACCATTATAGATCAAGACTTGAAGGTTGAGTTCTTCAATAACTATTGCATAGTGAAGGATCTGCTAGACCATTTGAAAATTGTTGCAATGGGAGTCAGAGTAGGAGGCGTATACAAAATTGATGTTACCAGCAAAGCACATCATGCACTGACTTCTGCAAATATGCCAATAGATATTCTTTGGCATCAAAGGTATGGACACATCAATCATCCTGATTTATTGTTATTATAGAAAAATAATATGGTTGAAGGACTTCCCATGTTAAAGAATGAGGATGTTGTGTGTGATGGATGTGCATTAGGAAATATGCACAAAGATGAATTCCCCTTTAATCCTGATAGGAAAAAGAGAGATTTGTTACATCTTGTGCATACTAATGTTTGTGGTCCTATCCAGACTAAGTATTTAAGAGGTGCATTTTACTTTCCGTTATTTATTGATGATTGCACGAGATACACATGGGTTTACTTCCTTTGAAGAAAAAGTGATGTTTTCGAGTACTTTAAAGAATTCAGAACCATGGTGGAAAAGTAGACAGGAAAATCCATCAAAATCCTCCGTTCAGATCAAGAGGGAGTGTATAAATCAGGGGACTTCAACAAATATTGCAAAGATCATGGAATAGTGCAACAATTTAAAGTATCTCACACTCCACAGCAGAACGGAGTCACTGAAAAGAAAAGCAAAACTCTGGTAGAGTGTGCACGCAGTATGATGAAAGGTAAGAATCTCTCAAATGCATTTTGGGATGAAGCCATAAGCACTATAGTTTATTTAAAGAATAGAAGTCCAAAAAGGTGTCTTGATAATGTTACTCCTTTCGGAGCCTTGTATGGTTCCAAACCTACAGTTCATAATTTGAAAGTATTTGGGTGTAAGGATTTTTCTCATATTCCAAAGGAGAATAGGAAGAAATTGGATGCTAAACTCGCTAGATGTATTTTCATTGGGTATTGTTCTGAATTCAAATAATACAAAATATTTTATCCATCTACTCACAAAGTCTTTACAAGTAGAGATGTACTTTTCCATGAACATGAAGCAGGAAATCATGACGACGTCAATCATGAGGAATGGCACAGACTTCTTGATGAAGGAGTTAAAGAAGAGCAGCAACATCAACAACCACCAAAACAACAATAACCACAACCATAGTGACAACAACAGTAGAAGCAACAAGAAGGACTCAAGGATATGGAAAATTCAAGAAGTCACAATTCACCTAGAGGCAAAGACAAATATTCACAAAGTGGGGAGGAAGATAATTAGTTGAGAAGATATTCATGACAGGTTCATATTCTTGAGAGTTATAAAGACTATGCCCTAATGAGTATCATTTCAAATGTCATAGAACCCATGAGTTTTGATGAAGCCAATGAACATGATGAATGGAGAAATGCAATGGAGGAAGAATATGCATCTATAATGAAAAATAATACTTGGGAATTGACTGAATTGCCTAAACATAAGAAGCCCATTGGATGCAAATGGATATACAAACCCAAGTTTAAATTAGATGGTAGTATAGATAAATATAAGGCTAGACTGGTGGCAAAGGGGTATTCACAAACATAAGGTATTGATTATGCTGAAACATTTGCACTAATAGCTAAATTGAATACTATCATAATGTTAATTGGTTTAGCTACAAAGTACCATTGGAAGCTACACTACTTAGATGTTAAATCTGCATTTTTGAATGGTGATTTAAAGGAAGAGGTTTACCTTACTCACCCTGAAGGGTTTGTGGAAAGAGGGAAAGAAAACTTAGTGTGTAAGTTAAAGAAGGCATTGTATGGACTAAAACAAGCACCTAGGTCATGGTATGAGAAGATATACTCTTTCTTTCTTCAACAGGGTTTTATGAGGAGCAAGAGTGATCCAAATCTATATACAAAATTTGATGAGCATGGATATATAGTATTGATTTCCTTATATGTTGATGATTTGATAATTACATGAAATGCAAAGAAATTAATTGATGAAATCAAGGAGCAATTGTCACAAGTTTTTGAAATGAAAGATCTTAGTGAGTTACATTACTGCCTAGGTCTTGAAGTTTGGTGAAATGTAGGCCGAACTTTTGTTTGTTAGAGTAAGTATATCAGAGAAGTACTTAAGAGATTTAAAATGGATTAGTGTAAGTCTTCTAATGTTCCCATGCATAAAAATGTGAAACTTTCTTGTGATGATGGTTCGAAGGAGGTGAATGGCACTGTGTATACACAGATCTTGGGTAGTTTGAATTATCTCACTACCACCAGACCTGATATTTCATATTTTGTGAGTGTGTTAGGTCAGTTTATGGAGAAACCTCATGAAATCCATTGGAATGCAGCAAAGGAGGTACTCAAGTATCTAAAAGGAACACTGGATTATAGGTATTAAATATACTGATGCATATGATGTTGAGTTGACAGGTTACTCAGATTCTGATTGGGATGGAAATCTGGATGATCGAAGATCAACCACTGGATATGCATTTGGCATTGGATCGGGGGTTGTTTCATGGAGTAGTAAGAATAAATCTACTGTATCTTTGTCTTCTACTGAAGAAAAATATAAAGCCTTGTGTGCAACAACTTGTGAAGTTGTTTGGTTGAGAAGACTTCTTCAAGATGTTGGAAAAGAACAAAAGGAACCTACAATGATCAAATTTGATAATCAAAGTTCAATCAATCTTGCGAAGAATCTGATTTTTCATGCAAGGATAAAGCATGTTGAAGCTCGGTTTCATTTTGTTAGAGAAACGTTGCACTCAAATGAAATAACTCTTATGTATTGTAATACTAGTGAAAATGTTGTTGATATTTTCACTAAGCCTCTTGGAAAGATTAAGTTTGAGTTGTTTAGGGAGATGTTAGGTGTAGAATTCAATCCATTCTCCATTAAGGGGGAGACTTGGAAATAATGGAGTAAGAGACAGTTCTAAGAGTCAGTTCATAGTTGAAGTCTACTTCACTATCTGTAGAGTCTAGTTCTCTATGGTTTGCATGTAACTGACTAAGTGTTGGTCACTATAATTGCTTAATTGATTCAAACAATCAAGTGATACATAAATTGTCAACCCAGGGAAGTCTGTTTATTTCAAAGATAACCACACACTATATATGCTCAATTCCAAAAGCAACTTAGAGTTGTAGTAAAGAAACTTATACTAATCACACTTGCTTTGAATGAACTGAAGTTCTGATTTAAATCACAAGAAAGAAACCTACCTATTGCAGATCTTAAAGATTAATCTAAGAATCCTGGATTACATTAAAATAACACTTGCAACAGGAAAGAACAACTATTCTGCAACTAGAGAACATGACCCTTACTCTCAAACAGAGTACTTTATTTCTGATTAACACTCTTTCATGAAAACAGTAATGCAGAGAAAGTTAACTCTATCTAGTAGAGAACAAGGCCATCTAATTCCTTCCTTTCTAAGTAGGAACCTTAAGCCCTATCCCTGATTAGCACACTTGTGAAAATAACTGAGATCTACGGAGAAATGGATCTCCTGATTCCTTCCTTTCTGAGCAGGAACCTGTTAGCACTCTGTAAATTTCCAAGAGATTGACAAAGAAGGAATCCACAAAGGTAACTTTATCCAACCGCTTTTAAAGCTGGGATATAGCCCTTCCAGCTTCAGAGAGGGATCTCTCTATATGATTTAGCTTTGTTTTTAGTTTAGATATTAGGCTAGGTAAAGGCACAAGTATGTTTTGTTGTAAGAGTGGTTTATAAATTGGTTGAGACAATCTACACATCCATTGGGCTATGGGGTTTGTGTTTAATCAAATAACAGATACAACCAGAAATGCTGAAAAAGAACTTCACAGGGCGAGATAATACATTCACTGGATCTTTTAGTAATTAAAATGATGGAGAGAGGAAAAGATAAGAAAAATAACTTCAACTAACAAGCAGTTAAGAATTTCTTAATTGAAGGTATTAGAAGATAAACATTAAAATCCTTAGAATCAGAAATAGGGTATCCAAGATAAATCCTGCAACTTTACGCTATTCGTAAAGATTAGTTCCAGAAAAAAAAATGATTACAGAGAAAGAAAAACTTTTAACTTAGAAAATCAACATCACCAGTGAACATATGCAAGAATCCTGTAAAATGCCTCTTATTTATTAATGGCGGATCTCCACAAAAAAATACAGTTTGATAGCAATAGGGTGTGCGAATCAACAACCCCCAATACTTCGAAAGATGAAGTATTTATAATTCAAAATACAAACGTTTCTGTCATAACTGATCAGGACGTGCTCATTCTATTTTTAGTCTAACTAACTTAACTAATCAAAACTGCTTTGATGACTCAATACAACTGCTTGTAGAACTTCTGGGGTATGTCGTTGGTGAGGTGCCTTCATAACCTCTTCTGAATGGACAGGTGACTCGATTGTGACAGCTCATCTTCTAATCTAGTAGATCACACAGTTCTTCCCATCTGAGATGACCTGGCACTGTGACTTTAAGGAGTCTCTGATATATTTCATCCATGTCTGTATATTTAGCAAATGTAGGCTTGATGATGAATATGTGTTTAATCTCATGTTGGATACTAATATCCAACTCCAGGGCATCCATGAAAGCTTTGCCTGTGATGCTTCCCTGTATCCCTGCAAACTTAGAATTATCCTTGGACACTTCAGTCAACCTTTTCCTGTAATCAGGGAGTGTCATTAGTTTGTCATTAATGACCTTCAGGCTAGGTAGGCCCTTCCTTTGGAGAGCATATATCTTATTGAAAAACTTTTGTACTCCTTGATCCATGACTTGAATCTTCTCCTCAAGCTGAAGCATGAGACCTCTTTTGGTTAGAACCCTTTTTACCTCAAG
>SNQJ01S0098592.1:39399-49706 GCA_010110895.2 Picea sitchensis | reverse complement strand
TGTGGGCTATACTCTATGTCATATTCTAGAATAACTGCAATCCACTTTCCCCTTCTTCCATCAGGGTTGTCTTGTGTCAAGATGTCTTTTACTACCGCACTTGGAACATAAGCTATGATGTGGGAATGGAGAATATAGACCCTGAAGTCCTTGATAGCCTTTACCAAGGCAAAAGCCTGCTTATCCATAATATTGTAGTTCAAGGAAACATCTCTTAAAGATTTGCTGAAGAAATCTATGGGTTGTTCATACCCTTCACTGTTCTTCTGCAGTAATACCGCTGCTATAGTATATTCAAATGCGAAAGAAAAAAGATAGAAATCTTTAGTGAAATCGGGACTGATCAAAACTGGGGCTTCTGTGAGTGCTCGTTTGACTTGTTCGAAGGATTGTCCGGACTCAGAGTCCCATTTTATTTTTGCGTCCTTTTTAAGCATGTTTGTAATGTTTCGGAGGAGCTCTACCAGATTAGGAATGAATCTTTGAAGAAAGTTAATTTTCCCTATAAAAGACTGTAGTTCTTTGAGGTTTCTTGGGTGTTCTAACTTTAGTATGGCCTCAATTCTGTTGGGGTCGATTCTAATTCCCTCTTTAGAGATGATATGTCCAAGAAGTTTGCCTTCTTCTAACCCAAAAAGACACTTCTTTGGATTTAAAGAGATCCCGAACCTTCTACACTTTTCAAAAACTCGTCTAAGGTGCTGCAGGTGTTCATCATCGGATTGGGAAAACACAGTCACATCATCTAGATAAACAACAATAAACTTACCTGAATCTTTTATGAAGGCGATATCCATTTCCCTCTGGAAGGTGGCTCCTGTGTTCATCATACCAAAAGGCATCTTCACATACATGAAAGTGCCCAAGGGTGTGGTGAAAGAGGTTTTTTCTTGATCGTCTGGATGCACTAGGACCTGGTTGTAACATGAGAAACCATCTAACAGAGAAATTCGACTGGACCCGACCACTCTTTGCAGGAGGTGATCCATTTTAGGCAAGGGGTAATTATCCTTCAGGGATTCTTTGTTCAGATTTCGAAAATCTATGCAGAGTCTGATTTCCCCGGTTTTCTTACGTGTAGGGACTAAATTAGAAACCCACTTAGAGAAACGTAGTGGGACTATGATCTTGGCATCGTACATTTTCTTAATCTCTTTTTCTATCAGGGGAAGCAACTTGGGATTTATCCTCCTAAGTTTCTGCCTAAACGGTTTCTGGTCTTCCTTTATGGGGATCCTATGTTGTATGATGGTGGTGTCATAAGCTTTCAAATCTTCATATCCCCAGGCAAAAACGTCTGAATATTCCTTGAATAGCTCAATGTACTTACGCTTTTGTTCTGGGGGTAAGGATTTGGACAGTTTGATCATCCTAGGCTTCTCTTCAGTTCCTATATTGCAGTCCTCTACCTCTTGCCCATGAGCTTCTATTTTTGGTTTCTTAGCTACATCATCATTGTCAAACAGATCCTCTAAAGGGACAAGCCCTCTAGGTAGAATATTGCTTTTCAATTGTGAAACTTCGGCATCCATTTCGTCATCTCCTAACTCTCCTGAATCTACTGTATCTACCGTATTTACATTATTCACACTATCTATTCCAAATTCAGGATTATTTACATTCTCGTTTTCATTTTCTACATCTATGTTTGCACATTCAAAATTGTTCTTGCATTGTAGAAAGTCCTCTATCTGATCGTCATTTCCAAACACTTGCCAGTACCTGATATTATCGGGGACCGTCGGTCTGCATTTCACTTCAACAGTGTATGGGCGAGTTTGGCGGAAAGGAATCTTGCAGGAAGCAGCTGACATAGCCAATCCATCAGCCAGAATATTCTATCCCCTTGGCATTGCCTGCAAGTCAACCTCATTAAAGAATTTCAAAGCATCAAGAACAACATTCCTGTAGGCTCTAAGGCGCGGGTGTTTAGTAGCGTACTCACCTTTAATTTGCTTGATTATTAATTTAGAGTCACCCCTTACCATTATTTGCTTAGCGCCAACCTTATTCAATAGCTTTAGACCGAGCATTAAATCTTCGTACTCGGCAATGTTGTTAGTGCATTGGAAATTTATTTTATAGGAATGATTTTCTGAATACTTGTTTCGATGATTATGAAACCAGACTCCAGCTCCTGCTCCTTCTTTACTCACAGCTCCATCGAAATCCATACTCCAGAAATCAGCGGGGAAATCTTCAGTGATTACATTTTCCATCTTTGTTGCCTCACCGATTTCTAGACCTTCATCCCGACTAGCTACATCTTCTATCAGCTGAGTATCTTGCTCTTCCGTATCACCATCATTGTACAAAATGAACGAATCTAAATCAGAATGAGCAGAGTAAAGTGGATAATTGTGAGGTTTCTCTTGGCTACTGACCATGTACTTCATCAGTGTTTCTCTGTATAACCTCCTCTGTTGTCCAAACACTGGGATAGTGGCGTAAGAGATATCCATCTGTAGGGTTCCTTTTAGCTTAGCTCCCAAAGATCGGGATAGCAACATTCCATACTTAGGCAGGATGTTTGCAACAACCACATCCATTACCATGCTTTTTGAAGGGATATGAACCAGGGTGATGCAGAGGTCCTTAATCAGACCAATACATTTGACTTTGCTAGAGTCAAATGAGTGTAGATCTTTGTAAGGCCTAGTGACCTCCAATCCCAGTTTTTCCATGACTGCTTTAGGCATCAGATTATGTGAGGCACCTGAATCCAGCATGGCGTTATGTAATATCAATTTGTGTATGTTCAAACTGATGTAGAAGGGGGCTACATCACCGGTATCATCTTGACCATTTACTTCAGGAACGAAAAGGAGTTCAGGGTGATCGTTAGTAAGGTTCACAGTGTCTGAATGAGTCACTGATCCAATAGTCAAAGCCTTGGTGCCTATGTCCGGTTCAATGGCTAACGCTTTTAGTACCTGTGAACGATAACCGCCTCTGTTCATCAACTCTGTAAGTGGGATAGGAATTTTTATTTTGGCTAATTCTCCCTCTAGGCTAAAAGGTGCAGGAGCTCGGGCCTGACTCATTGATTCTGGTTGGTCCACCATATTTTTCCACTCAGAAGTGATGGGTGGACTAATAGGTGACACTTCAGGATGTGCTGGTCTTTTCAGAATGGTGATGTTTTTCTTCACAGGGGTGTCGGATTTACTCTTCTCGGAATCCTTCTCAGCGGTAGTCTTCTCAGGAGTTTTCTCAGTCTCAGCTACCTTCTACGTTTCGGCTATCTTTTTCGAGGAATTTCCTTCTCTCTTCTTACTTCGCAGATTGTATTGACGGTGCACCTCCAAAATAGTGTTTTCAAAGGCCTATTGTCCTGCATCTTCGGCTTCCTCACTTACCTTAGTTTGATTTAGCAAAAAGAGTTCCTGCTCTTCTTGGGTGAGGAAAATGGCCTTGTTATCATGAATGCCCATGAGGTTAATGTGAGTGTCTTCCAATTCTTCAATCACTTCCCCCCCTTCATCAACATAGTTTTCTTGCAGGGGAGGCCTGATTGGCTGATCAGGACCTCTCTGATCCCTTTGATCTCTTTGATCTCTTTGATCTCTTTGCCTGATTTGAGGAGGGTTTCTTCTAAAATTGGGTTTCAAATCTGAGGGGCAGGTGTGTTGTCTCTCAGAGGATTTATGTCTGAAATACTCATTCTTTCCATCAATAATTCCAAAGTTCTGACCACAGAATCCAATTTGGAATCAGTGGTTGACGTAGAAGGTTCTTCTTTGATTGTGACTCTCCTTTCTGACCTTTGACGGGCTCGTTTCACCAACAGATTAGCCTCCACACTAATAGCACTTTTCTGCATGTCTTCAAGGGTGGAAACATTTATTTCTCTTAATTGGTAAGACATGTCAGCATCGAATCCATTAGGGAATTTAATCAATGCCAAACCCTAGGGAGGTTTGATTTCAGTTGGGATTGCATTATACAAATTGTTAAAACGGGTGCAATAATCTTGTACCGTCTCACCTTGATTTCTTTTTATATTCTCATATTCTGACAGTATCTGGAGAGGGTTTTTCTTTACCTCCCATCTATCAAGAAAACTTCTTTGGAATGCGATAAGGTCAGGGATTGATGCGGCGGGTAAGGATTTGAACCATTTCTTGACGTCCCCTGTCAGACTCTGGGTGAACAGTCTCATTTGAATGTCAACTTCGTCAACTTCTTGTAAATCCAAGTAGTCATTCATTTTATCCACATGTTGTTGTGTGTTTAAAGTTTCGGTTGCTTCGAACTGTGGAAGTCTAGTCTGATAGTCTTGGGGCATGGCATGTAGCGGTGCGGCCAACACCAAAGGGGCATATCGAGTTGCCATGACAGGCGGAGGAGGTGGGACGACGACCTAGGTGGTTAGAGAGGTAGCGACTGAAGTCAAGGACGATGAAGGACTGGGCGGTGCTGAGGTAGTGATTTGTAGTTTAGTCGTAGGAGACAAAACCTTGGGGGTTCGGGGTTGCAACACAGTTGGGTCAAAAATGAGTCTTGTCACGAAAGTTTCAGACCGTGTTCTAACCAAGCTTCGGGGTGAAAAAGTATCAAGATCAAGGTTTTGAGAGGTATCTGGTTCTCTGGAAAAATAAGGAAACTTACGCAGGGAGGTATGACTCACTGAATCGACTGCTAAGGGTTTTTGCTTGAGCAACTGCTCGGGGTTATCTAACACTATCGCATGTTCTGGGTTTGGATGAGATCGAGTATGAACTTTCTTGGAAGCCAGAACTGTTTTTGGTTTTTTATAATATATATTTTTTAATTTTATGAGTCTGAAAATAATATCTACAAAGTTTGATCAACCTCTAAACATTAGTTTCTTCTCAAAGTTTATCGTTCTTTTTAGGGGAAAGAAAACGTGAAATTATCAATTTTTAGTTCATCCCCAGTGGAGTCACCATTATGTTAGCACTCTGTAAATTTCCAAGAGGTTGACAAAGAAGGAATCCACAAAGGTAACTTTATCCAACCGCTTTTAAAGTTGGGATCTAGCCATTCCATCTTCAGAGAGGGATCTCTCTATATGATTTAGCTTTGTTTTTAGTTTAGATATTAGGATAGGTAAAGGCACAAGTATGTTTTGTTGTAAGAGTGGTTTATAAATCGGTTGAGACAGTCTACACATCCATTGGTCTATGGGGTCTGTGTTTAATCAAATAACATATACAACCAGAAATGACGAAAAAGAACTTCACAGGGCGAGATAATACATTCACTGGATCTTTTAGTAATTAAAATGATGGAGAGAGGAAAATATAAGAAAAATAACTTCAACTAAAAAGCAATTAAGAATTTCTTAATTGAAGGTATTAGAAGATAAACATTAAAATCCTTAGAATCGGAAACAGGGTATCCAAGATAAATCCTGCAACTTTATGCTATTCATAAAGATTAGTTCCAGAAAACAAAATGATTACAGAGAAAGAAAAACATTTAACTTAGAAAATCAACATCACAAGTGAACATACGCAAGAATCCTGTAAAATGCCTCTTCTTTATTAATGGCGGATCTCCACAAAAATAATACAGTTTGATAGCAATAAGGTGTGCGAATCAACAACCCCCAATACTTCGAAAGATGAAGTATTTTTAATTCAAAATAAAAACGTTCCTGTCATAACTGATCAGGACGTGCTCATTCTATTTTTAGTCTAACTAACTTAACTAATCAAAACTGCTTTGATGACTCAATACAATTGTTTGCGGAACTTCTGGGGTATGCCATTGGTGAGGTGCCTTCGCAACCTCTTCTGACTAGACATGTGACTAGATTGTGACCGCTCATCTTCTAATCTAGTAGATCACACAGTTCTTCCCATCTGAGATGAACTGGCACTGTGACTTTAAGCAGTCTCCAAGATATTTCATCCATGTCTGTATATTTAGAAAATGTAGGCTTGATGATGAATATGTGTTTAATCTCATGTTGGATACTAATATCCAACTGTAGGGCATCCATGAAAGCTTTGCATGTGATGCTTCCCTGTATCCCTGCAAACTTAGAATTATCCTTGGACACTTCAGTCAACCTTTTCTTGTAATCAGGGAGTGTCATTTGTTTGTCATTAATGACCTTCAGGCCAGGTAGGCCCTTCCTTTGGAGAGCATCTATCTTATTGAAAAACTTTTGTACTCCTTGATCCATGACTTGAATCTTCTCCTCAAGCTGAAGCATGAGACCTCTTTTGGTTAGACCCCTTTTTACGTCAAGTATAGTTTCTGTCCTGTCCTCAATCTTCAATTCTTCAAGTTCCTCCCTGGTCTTTGAATTCAGGAACCTTATTATTTCATTTGCTTGTGCTGGCATATCTCCCAGCTCCATTATGATTTTCACAAAAGCCTGTTTGCTCCTCTCGAGCAACTCATTTTGTTCAAACATGATTTGAACCATTGACCAGATTTCATTTATGGACTTGGAAATATCTGTCCACACAATCTCTTTGACCTCAGCCAAGGTCTTCCCTGCCATTGTCTGCTTTTGGAGTTGCTGTAACTCCTTCCTGATTTTCTCATTAACCTGATTTTCTTTGGATAGGCTTGTCTGGAAAGAAGTATTTAGTTCTTGGAGGTTCTCCACTTCTTTCTTAAGCCTGCTGATTTCCGACTCTTGCAGGTTCATCCTCTCCATGTACTTGGCAAGGTTTGTTGTTCCTTATGGAATGGATGTCGCTATTGCTATGCTCAATCCTGCAATTGGGATAGCACTCAATGGAATGCCTTCCATTGGCTTTTCCTGCTCTTTCTCCTTTAGCAGTCTCTCCATCTCAACCTCCATCTCCTTTAGCTGAGCATTCTTCTCCATGAGTAACTTTAACATCTCATCCTTTTCNCCTTTGCCTGTGGGTCCTCTGTTGGAGGGAGATTTCGCTGTTTTCTTACGGATGCGATGTCAGCATTTTTCTTTTTAAGCATCTCTTCGGTAGCTTGACGTTCACAGGGTCGTAACCGATCTTGAGGACCAGCTCCTCCAATGTCTTGATTTTGTTGTCTTTCGCGAAAGATGATATTTTCTCCAGCTTAAGTTGGGTCTGGGCATTGTTCAAAGCTACCCAAAATTTTGATGCAGAAGTTGAGGCGTGGGCCAATGTGTGGAAAATCATCTCCCCAGTTTGCTTGTGTAGATCCATCTGATCTGCTGGATGCACGTCCTTTGCTTGGAACTCAAAGGTGGCCCTTTTGTAGTCTGATATCACCTTGGGATCCGGCACTTGTGCTTGGAGGTAAGCCATATGCATCCTACCCTTTTCAATGTCAAAGGCTGAAAGAAGCCTATGCTGAGCTGTGGAAGACTACTTACGAAACTGGGCATAAGTGCTGCTAGTGAGTGTCTGGTTCTTCTTCTTGATCAAGTCATATTCTTCGAAAATGCCTAATTTGGGGCCAGTTTTACTCGACGGATTATCTAGGGGAGAATCTGTGGATTTTATTGCTGTTGTTATTCCCTTAAGCTGACTCCAGCCGAAAGGGAGAGTGACTGGCTTGACCTTTGTGGTAGTTACTGTGGTGGTTGAAATTTCCTGTTCTATTGTTGCGTCGGGCACTGAAACTGTCCTTGGCTTTTTAGAGTGCATTTGAAATTCCTCTGATGACACCTCCGTTACAGGAGGAGACGACTCATGTCGGGGCCTCTTCTCCTTGGGGAACTGAGGTGTGGTAGTGGGTAACACACTAGTCAAGGGCACCTTCTTTTCCACGTCACCTTGTTGTTCCATGTCCATCAAAGTATCGGGCTCCCATTCTGTCTGATTTGCAAATTTCTCGATTTCTGGCTTGGATTCATGCGCATATGGGACATTCTTATTTTTCATTCTCATTTCAGAAATGATCCCGTAGGGATCATAGTGCCAGGTGAAACTTGTAAAGAATTTCATCTCCTTTAACATTCTGTTTGCTTCCTCCCCTGCGCCTCTACCATTGCAGATGAAAGAACCAATCTGCCCTTTTATCCGCAATTGTTGCTTCTTCTTAAGGGAAACAAAGTGAATATCATCAGAATTCATTATCTGCCTAATATATTCTAATGAAAAAATTCATCCCGGTACAGATCTCGGCAGCTTGTAAGGTGCCAATTCGCACTCGTAAACTCGGATCTCAGAGTGATTCTGATACAAGTACCAGTCTCCTGTCTTTGCGTCTTCTGAGAGATGTAGAATTCTCTGGACCTCTTCGTTTATTCGTGGCTCAGGACGGCCACCCAACATACTTACCACAGGGTGGTAAAATTGATCAATGAACTCTTTGATGTCGTATTCAATAGAGTTATGTTTCAGAAGAGAAGTCCACGCTGTGGCTAGCTGGGGCTTCCCGTCGGCATCCATCTTCTGCATGGAGAAAGTGAACCTGTCGGCTTGAAAGTATAGGAACATGTAAGCTAGAATGGAGGAATATATGAATATGCCCTCCATGGTGAAATTCAAAAATTGTTCATGGATATTATTGGCCAAGAAGGTTTTGTAGTCGAACTGCGTGGTGGGTTGTTCATCGTTTGAGAAAATGGACAGAAAACCCAGGATGGGCTCATCTACCCATTGATCAGAATAGTAACCAAGCAGGGCACACAGGGAAGAAATGATTTGATTTCCTTTGGTGGAGAACATAGAAGAAGGGTAAGGGGGATTGGTGGAAGGGAGTGGAGCAGATGTGGGGAGAAAAAGCTCGAAGATGTGAGCTCTCTGAGGGAATGTCATTTTCTGATATAGCTCAGTGAGGATTTCTAAATTGAATGGGGACACAGATTCAGCACGGGTAATTTGCATCATCTGGTCAATATCTTCTGGGGTTATGAAGAAGAGGACGTCCTCAGATGAAGAAACGATGGCTTTCTGATCGGGGATGTAATGGGCTTGGCATTTGAGGGCAAATTCGGGGAAGTGATGAATCTGGGGAAAGAGATACAGGGGAAAATTGGACTCCCAGAGTCCAATTTCATCACTATGGTCCAGGAACACCTCCCGGAGCCAGACTGCAGATCAGAAAAGTCGAAACTGTAGATAGTATCCACTATCAATCGATCTTTATCAACCAAGGGAATTTTATCCAGGTCAACAGGAGGAGGAAGAAAAGGATTTTCTTCTTCTTCCGCTTGTCTGGACTTTGACACCATTTCAGCTACTGTACATGCAAATAAACAATACGTTAGTGGGTTCAACTGGACTGTAGGTGAAGGCGATGCAGAAGCAACAGAGGAATAAGAGGTTTCTGACGCGATGGATGAATAACGAATGAAAAGGGAAAATGGTATTTTTATTCAAAATTAGGGCCGGTTTGCTGCGGGAGATACGGTCAGCATAACAACGGGCATATTATCCAGTTATTAATGGACAATGGGCCACTTAGGGTGATATGGCAGGTGACGATGACCAAAGTATACGGATGACTGACGTGGAGGTTGGTGATTGGAGGTAGAAATCGCCAAAGGAGGTTGTTCATGAGTGAAGGGGGTTATGGTACTGACAGCATGGACTGACAAAAGTTATGGGAAGTGACACGACCCCGGGAGCAAGTGGAGCAAGTGGACTCAGTGGAGGATGACGTTTAGGGGCGACAGGATGTCAGGTAGCATGTGGGGGATGGGACTTCTGGACCAATAGGACAATGNAAAACAACAGGGGGGGTCCAAAATCCATTTTGATCCACTGATCTGCGCGATGGTTTCCTAGACGCAAATCTTAGCGTCATGATCAGGACCATTTATAAGTGCAAGAAACATAGTTCAGGGAGCGGAAACATAAGTACTTGGGGAAAAACTTAGGATATAAAGAATTTTATGGGTTTTCCCCAAAATTTCGCATAAACCCCACCAAGGAGACTTCATCTAAGCTATTCTAAGGCCATGGGGACATGGAGGTAGCAATTTCATCGATCTGGTTTCATGGCTGGTCAAGCAAAACAAGCCACTAACCTACATGCTAACCTCTATTCTACGACTATTAACCCAGATTAAACTGTTGGGTTAAGAAATTACTCCACCTAAGGGCTATCTGACCAGGATTAGATAGTCTAGTCAGATTTATTCACTAACTTATCAACATTGAAAATTTAAAAGAACTTGGTCATGCTTGGAAGGTATGACCAAGTTGCTATTTTTGCATGGGGCCTTTGTTTCAATTCTTTTATGACCTCTTTTCTTTTCTTTTTATTTTTTCTTTTTCTTTTCTTTTTCTTTTCTCTTTTTCTTTTTTCTTTTTCTCTCTTTTTGTAAAATGAAAAATCAGTCGCCAATAAAAACACTAGATACAGATAATATCCATAAAATCCAATTCATAAGTTGATTCCCATAATTTATGGGGTGATAA
>SNQJ01S0098592.1:18675-30002 GCA_010110895.2 Picea sitchensis | reverse complement strand
TGAATTGCTATTCAAATCTGTACATAACAATCACTATAGAGAAATGGTGCAATAAGGAATAAACTTAGATGGGTTATTATCAATCTGATAACATGTAAAAATAGATAAATAATAATAGTATGAATATATCCTTTATATTATCTATTACCACAGAAAGATAGTGATTCAGTAGACTACAAGTGTATTGCGAAAGTAGTTGTCACATTCAAATGAATCTAGTTCAAAGTATTATAGTTGGAGTACCATAGACCAGAAAATCCACAACCTCTTATTGTAAACAAATCTCTAATAAAGTATACCTAGAATCTGTTTGTACCTGAAGTCAATGTGCACATAGATCAGCACTTTAGTACCTTTCAAACAAGATGTTTCCTTCCTCTGATTACCTCGATTTGTACAACCTGCAAAGGAAGAAAAACGAGGGTTTAGTAAACTATTCTAGAATTTTAATTTTATGTGAAGCAAACAATAATAATAAGTCAAGGAAAATAATTATCTTGAGTCCCAACGAAGGTCCAAATCGCCTCTTGTTCTTATGCAATAATCTGTCCATGATCTAGGAAGAGGAGGAGTGGACCCAAAACTGACTGATGGGTACCCTTCGAAAATAGAAAAGGGCCCCATAATTAATTTCACATATCCGTGCATAGAACTTCACTTATAAAACAAAGAAAACGACAGTAAGAAATTATCATCAAAATAGACCGTGCACAGATTTATCAAACAAGAAACACATATTGTAATAATTTTCCAAACCCTGTGTATATTCACATTAGATATTTAAAATCTAAAGAGGCGCATAAGATGCGACCTGTGTACGTTCACATATTCATAAGAGGCGCATAAGATGTGACTTGTGTACATTCACATATTCATAAGAGGCGCATAAGATGTGACCTGTGTATATTAACAATAGATCATTAAAATCTAAACAACATTACTGAATGGTAAAATCTGAAAGTCTGAGTGCATAGCAACATACAGTAAGAACCAAATCCGTAGGTTAAAATCTAACTGTGAAAAAACGTATTCCAAGCCTACAACTTTCAAATCAACAATGGATTAAGCTGATACCTTCTTGTTTTCTAGTGCAGAATGGTTGACATAGGAAAGGCTTTTCGTAAAAAGATTAAATTCATAACTATAGATCAAGCGAAGGATGTTTTCCAACCAGAGGGTACAAGAAAGTGTTGTTTCACACGAATAAAATCTTGATTATATTGCTATTTATATACACATAAGGTAAACACGAAACTTTTCCATAGAGTGTTAATATTTCCATATAATTACAAAGAGCGTAAATTACGAATTTCCCACAGAGGGTTAATATTGTTATTTATATACACATAAGGTAAACACGAAACATTCCCACAGAGGATTAATATTTCTATATGATTACACAGAGTGTAAGTTACAAATTTCCCATAGAGGGTTAATATTGCCATATAATTATACAGAGGGTAAATTACCAACTTCCCACAGAGGGTTAATATTTCCATATATACATACAGAGTGAAAATTATGAAATTTCCTACGGAGTGTCAACAATAGGGAATTCTAAATAATAACAATCAACATAGAAAGTCTTGGGATATTTGGATGAGTCTCAGAGGGTAAGAATAACAATGTTACAATGACGAATAAAAGAAAACACAGAGGGTTTAACTTTAAAATGATTTTGTCCATGGTCCGACTGGGAAAGGATTGTAACGAGTATAGGCTAGAATACTAACAACCAACCAAGAGGAAACAAAATAACCCTCCAAACCTGAAACGATAAACCTGATGGAAATCCTGGGTAGCAAATGCATATAGGGGCGCAACTGTAAACCCTCAAACAAAGAAAGTAAAACACGAGGTCTATTACTTTGATCTCTCAACTAATTACATTTGCATCAAACAAAGAATACATCATGAAATACTTCTCACAGAGGTCATAAAAAATTCAAGCATTTACTTGCTTGGCGCATAGAGAACTTGGGTATGCATTTATTTCTTCCATCGCACACCAGAGCTAAACCTCACCAAACACACCAATTGTATTACAACATAGAGACAAAACTTGTGTTACAGGACCAAAGGGGGAAAGAACGATGAACGAATGTTACTTTGAGGTCCCATTACCTCTGCCATGTGAAGTTGAGGAAATGGAAAGCCTGCATTGGGCGTGTTCACCCAAGCGTCGGCCTAGAAGGTACATGACATGCTTCACAATTAATGAACCAGGCTAGGAGTAAATTCCTACAGGACCCGACCTGTCATCCATCATAAACAGTTTTCGAACCACTTAATTGTTGAGTCATGCTAGGAGTCGAACCTTAGAATGAAAAAACTATGCTAATAGTCGGGTAGGGATTACCTATGTTACGTACAGGTATATGTTCATTGCGATGTGGTATACAATACTTTATGTGTATATATATCTTTTCTAAACTATTCTAAAGTCATACATTATTATGGTATCCATACAATAGTCTATATGTTAAATGATATATATATTGTTATGGATAGTGTTAGTGTTATGGTATCCATATAATAGTCTATATGTTAAACGATATATATATATATATATATTCATATATATTTATATTGTTACAGATATTGTTAGTGTTAGGGTATCCATATGATAGACTATATGATAAATGATATATATAGTTATGGTTAGTGTTATTGTTCTAGATAATCTATATGATAGTCTATAGTTATAGTCTAAATTGTTTATCAGAGCTAGGAGAGTTATGTAGAAGTGGACAGTATATGATTAATGATAGTCTATTATGAAATGTAATATGGATAACATGTCTTGACATAGACATGGTGGTTATTCTAAGGCCCATGATAGTCCTGGTTGCAATTTTCTTCAATAACAAATAAGTGTATGATTCTAATCCAATAACGACGGTAACTCTGCTATGTATACGATAAAAGAATAAATATATATTTAAGGGATTATCTTTGTGTCGCAAACAATGTTGGAGAGTCAAGGAACTTTAATGTCCCCTAATTTGTTTTTTTTTATTTGGGAAATTTTGGGTACATTACATATGGTATCAGAGTTGAAGGTTGCGACACTTGGACCTCAGGGAAAGGCCAAATTATTTTAATTTTTTATTTTTTGTTGAAGAAAAACTAACAAATAAGTTGATTGTTACAAACAGAAAAATTGTTGGTCTGTTGTGATAATGTCAACACAGAATGAAGAAGAAATCAGACCTGAAGGGAATCCAAATCAAGGACTTCCTAAATAACTAGGGCATAACAACAAAGGAAGTTCAACCACCCAGTTTTTGGAGACAATGAAGAAACTCATCGTGGAATTACAAATGTTTAAATCAGATAACAAAAAGATGAAAAAGGCATAGGAAGACTGGTTAGAAATAAATGAAATGTTGCTACACAATATAGTAACAAAGAAGATCCCAAAGGACAATGACAAGGAGGAAGAAGTCAACAAAAGGTGCTCTGAAAACTCTGGTCATGAAATAGAAAATGAGAATAGTTCTTCCAAATACACACCCATGACATGAAACAAAACAACTACAGGAAGAAAAATAAAACAAGTAGATCACCTAGAAGATGAATTTAAGAAAATAAAACCGTCCACCTTTGAAGGAGAATCAAGCACGGGTGAGGAGGTTGAAGCATGGCTACTATATATAAAGAAATACTTCTAGATTTACAATTACTCTTGTAATATGAAAGTCAGAATGACCATTTACAACATGAAGGGAAAAGGAAGTATCTGGTGGCAAGACCTGAAATTGGCTAAGGGATTGAAAGAGAAACAAATGGAAAGGTCAGATTTTAAGAAATATTTCAAGAATCAATATTTATTAGAAAGTTATTATGAAATAAATAATAAGGAATTCTTTGAGCTAAGACTTAGACAAATGACCATGGATGATCTAATAAATAATTTTTTAGAACTATTGAGATTTGTACCATACATCAAGGAAGACAAAGTAAATATACAATGATTCATAAGCTATCTACCACAGTCGTACAAGGACATAATTGAATTTGAAAATCCCAAAAATTTACATGAAGTGTTTAGAAAGGCTTAGATGTTCTATGATCAGTACAAATAGATGTTTGAAATTACCAAGGCATGGAAGGACAAGAAATAGGATAGAATGAAACAACGAAAGAAAGGCTTCCAACTAGCCCCTTTCTAGAATATCACAAAAAATTTCCAAAAGAAGGACTGTCATTCCAACACCCAGAGTGCTCAAGGGGGAGGTAGACCAGTTAACCTGGGAGTCAAGAAAGTTGGGGAAAACCCTAGAGAACCATGGAAGTGTTGGGAGTGTGGAGAACCTCACTTAAGGATAAATTTTCCATGCTTAATTTCCACGATGAGAACTACAGTCCACAAGCTACAAGAAGCTTCGACAGTGGGAGATATGGGAAGAAGCATGCATATAATTAATGCAGTTGTGGATGGCAAGAAACTTGATCATTAATCCACTATTGTGGAGGTTGAAGGTAAAATTCATGATAACCACATTTCTATATTAATTGACCCAGGAGTTATTCTAAGTTATGTTACTCCTGGTTTAGTTAAATTAAAAAAGCTCAAGAAAATAAAGCATGTTAAGTATTGGTTAGTATAGTAAGCAAAAGGGACCAAGAGAAAGGTAACATATTTTATTCTTGAATGTGACATTAGCATAGACAGTCGAAGTACAAATTTAGATCTGAACATTTTACCTTTGGGATCTTATGATTTAATCATTGGAATGGACTGGTTAGAGAAACATAAAGAAATATTAAACTGTTATGAAAAGTCACTTATTCAAAGAGACGAAAAAAACACAGTTAGGACAATACAAGGGATCAAGAAACTAGTTTCGGTTAGGCAGATATCAACCATCCAGTTTAAGAAATGTATGAACAAAGGTTTCCAAGTTTATTCTATGCAGGTAATTAATCTGTTAGAAAAAGAAAACAAACCCGATCTAGAAGACTTTGCAGTCCTACATGGGTTTAGAGATGTAATTGTGGACGAAATACTAGAACTACATCCAAGAAAATAGATAGATTTATATATCGATCTAATTCTTGGATATGCCTTGATATCTAAGGCACCTTATAGAATGATTCTACCCGAATTAACATAACTGAAAATTTAGTTGCAAGAACTGTTGGATAAAGAATATATCAGAACAAGTGTCTCACCTTGGGGAGCACTAATTCTTTTCATTAAAAAGAAAGATGGGACCTTGAGACTGTGCATTGACTATCAACAACTAAATAAGATGACAATCAAGAATAAGTATCGTTTACCCACAATTAACGACCTGTTTGACCAAGCTGGAGGAGAAAGGATCTTCTCTAAGTTATATTTAAGGTCTGGTTATCACCAAGTTAGAATAAAAGAGGAAGATATAAATAAAACAACATTTAGAACACGTTACAGACACTATGCATTTGTCGTAATTTTGTTTGGTCTTACCAATGCACCAATGGCCTTTATGTACTTGATGAATAGTATATTTAGTAAATATATAGATAAATTTGTGTTGGTGTTTATCGATGATATTTTAGTTTACTAAAAAATGGAAGAAGAATATGAATAACATATGAAAATAATATTGCATACCTTAAGAAAACACAAGTTGTATGCGAATTTTGATAAGTGTGAATTCTACCAAAGAAGGATACAGTACCTAGGACACATGATATCCGAAGAGGGTATTGCAGTTGATCCAGAAAAGATAAAAGTCATTATGGAATGGCCTAACCCTAATGATGTAGCATACATCAGATCATTCATGGTAATTACCAGTTACTACCGAAGATTTATCAAAGGATTTTCTAAGAGCGCGTATCCAATTACATCCCCACAAAAAAATCGAATAAGATTTACTAGGTCACAAAAGTGTCAAGACAACTTTGATAAATTAAAAGTACTATAAACTACAACACCTATCCTAAGGGTATCATATCCTAATAAAGATTTAACAGTTTACGTGGATGCAAGCAAAGAAGGATTAGGAGGTGTCCTAACACAATATGGACACATCATCTATTACGAATCACGTAAACTAAAATAACATGAATGGAATTACATTACACATGATTTGAAATTAACATTCATAATCCATGATCTAAAAATGTGGTGACATTATTTAATGGCGATAAGGTTTCTTCTACTAATCGACAACAGTGGTGTAAAGTTTTTATTCAGTCAACCAGATCTCAATGCAAGGCAAGAAAGATGGCTATCCTTTTTAAGTGAATTTGATTTTGAAGTAAGACACATCAAAGGAAAATAAAACAAAGTTGCAGATTCTCTAAGTCAGAGGACTAATGGACTTTATGAGATAAGTATTAGCAAAGCAGAAAACAACATCGAACAAATAATAAAATCTTCAAGCTGTAATGATGAAAAGTACATCAAAACAACAACAAAATTAGAAGAAAATGCAGAAAAACTGAACAAAACAGATCCGAGTTTAGATAAAAATGTAATGCTAAGGTTCAAAAACACGTTGTATGTACCTAATTCTGTTGATTTAAAATAAACAATTCTTAACGAATTGCACAAAAGGTCGTATTCTGGTCATCCAGGATACCAGAAAATGATAACATCTTTAAGAAAATTGTTTTATTTGCCTAACCTAAAGAGTGAAACAACTGCATATTTATCTAAATGATTAGATTGTAAACAAGTAAAGGTTGAACCTCAACATCTAGTTGGTTTGCTACATCCTCTACCTATACCAGAATGGAAATGGGAGATTATCTCATTGGACTTCATCACAGGTTTTCCTAAGACTCAAAAGAAAGTGACTCAATTATGGTAGTGATTGATAAACTTAGCAAATCTGCAAATTTTATACATGTGAAATCTACTTATAAAGAAATTAGTATTGCTGAAATTTTTATGAAAGAAATATTTAGATTGCATGGAATTCCTAAGATGGTGATCTTCGATAGAGATGTAAAATTTATGTCAAAGTTTTGGAAGGAATTGTTTGTAGGATTGGATACTACCCTGAATTTCAGCACAAGCTACCATCCACAAACAGATGGGAAAACCGAATGAATGAATCATATTGTGGAAGACATGTTATGAATGTACATGAGAATAAAACCAAGTAAGTGGAAGGAGTAATTACACTTAGTTGAATTTGCTTACAATAATTTCTATTAGACATCAACCAATATGAGTCCCTTCGAATCATTATATAGAAGGAAATGCACAACCCCGATTAGCTGGGATAATCCAGTTGAGAGGCTTATGACGGGTCTGGAAATGTTCCTGGAAATGGAGAAAATTGTAAAAAGGATACAACAGAATTTAAAGGAGGCCCAAGACTGATAAAAAAGATACACAAATTTAAAAAGGAGACACCAGGAATTTCAAATTGGGGACCACGTGTATCTGAAATTCAAAGCGAGGAGCTCTCTAAAGCTAGGAAATTTTTCAAAGTTGGCACCCAGGTTTTATGGTCCCTTCGATATTTTAACTCGAATTAGACTTGTGGTTTATCAACTAGAACTTCCTCCAAACTTAAAAGTTCATAATGTTTGATGTAGGAGCATCCCCAACAACAAGCGAGTGGGGGAAAAACACCAACACATTTTGGAACATGATGAATTGTTTGAAATGTTTTGAAGTATGATACGCCAAACATAAATGAAACAATTAAGAAAGGGCATACTTGTAGATTGTAATCAGACCTTGAGCGTCCCACTCTCGTCTGCAGGATTAAGAGGCATTTATGCTAGTAAATGTAAGTAGGTAGCTTTAAATTCTTAGATTAGATGGTTTTAGGAGCCAGATGGAAAAAGGATATAGACACCCTCACTTGTATCATTGTAACATAAGCAACATAATCAAGAGAGAATATAGAAGAAGCAGAAAGATGTGTAGAAGAACCCATGTACATGAGTTCTGAGATTAATATATGAAGCTTTGATCCAAACTCATGGTGTTCAAATACTTTCTGTGTATGCATGATTGAATGCTATGCTCATGATTTCTTTACTCTTTCTATTATACATTTTCTTTTATGCCATGTATGTATGATTTCGTGTTAAGCATTTGAAGTTTGAGAGAGTAAAGAATGAGTTTCAATTGTTTCTCTGTCTGAGCAAGAGTTTTCCTGCAAGGAGTGTAGTGAAATTGTCCGCAAGGTGTGTGTTGACAGAAGTCAGAGTTTGTCTCTGCAAGCTCAGGAGGGATAACATTGTTCTCATTCTCGCAGAAGTGCAAGTTAAGCATAGGAGCCATGCAAGGAGTGCACAGGCTGAGTGAAGTCTCAGAGTTACAACCTGAGCGAAATTGTTGAAGGACTGTTGTCGTAGAGAGTGAACAGAGTCGAAGAGGTTCGAATACTTGGAAGTATTTGAAGAATTGCCACAGGGAGTGTGCACATGATTCTTCTTGAAGACTCGAGTTGTGGAGAAAGCTCAGAAGGGATAGAGTCTTCGAAGTTGTCGAAGAGAAGCTCAAGAGGGATAGTATCTTGAAGTGTCCGAAGGAGGCACAACGACGTTGTTTTTCTGGTGGACAAGTTTAGTGAAGGCATACTTGTTCATTTCGTAGGAATTGTTAAGGAAGCATTGCACGGTCAGAATTCTCCGTGGAGAATTCATGAAGTTTCGAGGGTCATCAGATATTGTAGAGGAACAGGGGAGTTACGGCAAGAATTATTCAAGTGCAAGCTCGGGAGAAATCAGACTGTAGGATCTTAGCCAACAAGGGTCGTTGGATCACTCGCGTAATCTCATTTTGTGGATTCACGAGTTGAAGGTTTAAAATATTTGCATCAAGATTTGCGAGGTCGCGAAAGGTGAAGTCTCGAAATGGTGAGATAATCTGAGCCATTCGTTTGAAGGAGGGCACATGTCGCGAGATCCTCTCTATCAGGGATTCAGACATCTGGGTTCAGAGAAGGAAGTCCCTCGATGTCGCGAGTGGCAAAGTCAGGACAAGATCAAGACCGTCCATTTGAAGAGGACAAGTGGCATATATCTAGGGATCTCGTGAACTCGGAAGTTCGTAGGGTGAGAGCCCAAGAGTTGGGTGCTCCAAGTTGTGAAGTCGCGAAATCGCGAGGAGAAAGGATAGTCATTGGATCTAGGTCACGGGAGGACCGTTGGATAAAGAAACTCATCACCTATCACACATTCGGGGGTTCGGAGGTTGAGAGGAGTCACTTTCAACATCAAAAGTCATGAAGTGCCGAGAGCGGAGGCTCGTGTGGACACGCGGTAGAGTCATAAGGTGGGGCCCACATGATAGATAGGCAGAAACGCATCACCTAGAGAAGGGATTCAATGCTCCGTTGATTTGTCACATCTCGGGGATTCACGGGATAAGAGAGTGAAGGCTCGACACTTCAACCTGCGAGGTTGTGAATAGAAAAAAGCGTCAAGGAAGGAGTCAACCCAGCATTGACTTATTGCATCTTGGGAGATCGCAACAGGAGGGCACGAGAGTTCAACCCACAAACTCACGAGGGTGCGAATTGTGAGATGCGTTGGTATTTAAGCCCTAACCTATGGTTATGTGTGGAAGGCGCTAACAGAGGAAGAGCCATACCCGTATCGACATTTTGGGTATCGCGAGATTGGAAGGGAAGAGTCGGGAGCCTCGACTCATGAACTCACGAGTTGCGAGTTGCGACGAGCGCCTTTGGTATTGGGCCTTGGTCATAGCGATGTGGTCGCATGAAAAGGCAGAGCTCACGCCTAGTGTTGTTTGCATAGGGGAGATTTCGAAAGGACCTGTGGATCGATTGAATTGAGATTCCAACAAGGAATCGAAAGAGCCGAATCGGCTCAAAGAAGATAAAGAACGATCCTCTGAGCGGATCTCGGCCCGAGGGCCGATAGGTCTGCGTCAAGTTGGTATCAAAGCTCAGAAAGATTTCCTTTCTTTCTTTAGCAGGGAAAAGAAATATTCACCATGCCACCGAGAAGAAGAGACAGGAAAACACCCGATCCACCAGAGGAAAGGGAAATGCCAAGAGGAAGGGGTAGGTAGGTGCCAAATCCAGCCATGGAAAGAGAGATGCGTGACATACGTGCCAGACTCGAGGACATGGAGACAACACAAAGGTGCACAACTGGTGTTGGAGATGTCAGTGAATCTGAAAGTGAAGATGAAGCTGGACATGAAAGAGAAGAAGTTACAGCAGAAGATGCAACAAATGAACGCCTAATTAGGGTTGTTGCAAGAATGGGTGCTAAGGAAAAAATGGATATTCCAGTATATGAAGGAAACCTGGACGCTGAAGAACTTCTAGACTATATTAGAGCTTTGGACACATATTTTGACTATGAAGATGTCGAGGAGGACAAAAGGTCAAACATGTTGTCAAAAGACTTAAAGGACATGCATCATTGTGGTGGGATGAGCTACAAGCTGACAAACGCTGCAAAGGAAAGCAGAAAATCAAGAGTTGGGATAGGATGATCACAAAGATGAAGGTGAAATTTATTCCCAAGGATTACCAAATTACTCTATTTCGAAGAATTGAGAATTTGAGACAGAAGCTGATGACAGTGAAGGAATATATTGAATAATTCTACAGGCTGAACATCAGGGTAGGTCATCACGAAAGTGATAATGAAAAGGTTGCCAGGTACATGAATGGTCTGAGATACGACATTCAGGATGAGATGAGCATGATGACCATCCGAACGGTGGAAGATGCTTATCAGATGGCTCTGAAGGTTGAAGAGAAGATGAGCCGAAAATAAGGTCAAATCAGTTGCCCAGGATAGAAATCAGAAACCCAAGGAAGACTGGAAGAAACCTTAGACTCATATTGAGAGAGGTGGAAGCTCACAGAGAGGGTAGCATACCAAATAGAGAGGTCAGTATGCTGATGGAAACATTTTTCCTCATACCAGAGGAAGAGGAAGAGGAAGAGGTGGAGTGGTAAAATGATTCACATGTAGAAAGAATGGACACAAGTCTTATGAATGTCCCGATAAGAAGAAAGAAGGTGGTGAAACTCAGATTACCAAAGCAAAGAGGTGGAATGTTGAGTCAGAGGATGACGAAGGCGGAAGATCACTGATGATGCAAAAAGTTGTCTTAACACCAGAGAAGGAGGTGGAGAGTTCAGTCCAAAGGAACATACTTTTTTGGACTGCTTGCAAGACCAAGGATTGGGCATGCAAAGTCATTGTGGACAGTGGTAGCACAGATAATCTTGTTTCTACAGAGATGGTAGAAACGCTAGAGCTGGAGACTATTGAACATCCGAGCCCATACAAAGTTTCGTGGCTAAAAAAAGGACATCAGGTAAATGTCACTAAACAATGTTTAGTTGAGTTTAAAATAGGAGGGTATAAAGATGAAA
>SNQJ01S0098592.1:0-18665 GCA_010110895.2 Picea sitchensis | reverse complement strand
ATAAAGATGAAATACTCTGTGATGTCATTCCCATGGATGTTTGTCATCTATTGATGGGTATACTATGGCAATATGACAGGAATGTGATTCATGATGGGAGGAAGAACACATACACCCTAGAGAAGAATGGGAGAACTCGCATGTTGCTTCCAATCAAAGATAAAGAGGTGAAACCTAAAGTAAGAAACATTGTACTTCTCATGAGTGGGAAGGAACTTCTTACAGAGTTTAAGAAGAAGGAGGAATTGCAATTCATTATGGTCAGGAAGCCTGCAATTGTTTTAACCAGTACAAGGGTAGATGATTTACCGGAAGAGGTTCTGAAACTATTGGAAGAGTTTGCTGACATAGTAGTGGACGAACTACCTCGTTCATTGCCACCGATCAGAATTGTGAGTCATCATATTGATCTCATACCTGGATCTAGTTTACCAAACAAAGCAGTGTACAAATTGACATCGCAAGAGAATGAAGAAGTCAAAAGACAGGTCCAGGACTTAATGGACAAGGGGTTGGTTAGAGAAATCTTGAGTCCGTGTGTTGTTCTGACAATGCTCAGTCCGAAGAAAGACGAAGGCTGGAGGATGTGTACTGACTCGAGAGCGATCAACAAGATAACCATCAGGTACATATTTCCATTGCCAAGAATGGATTATTTGATGGATTGCTTGAGTGGGGCCAATTTTTTTTCAAAGATTGATTTGAAAAATGGATATCACCAGATTCATATGAGAGAAGGCGATGAATGGAAGATAGCCTTCAAGACTAATGAATGAATGGCTTGTCATGCCATTTGGTTTAACAAATGCACCAAGTACTTTCATGAGGTTGATGAATGAAGTCCTGAAGGATTTCATCAGAAAATTTGTCATTGTGTATCTTGATGACATACTGATTTTCAGTAAAATAGAGGCAGAGCATCTGAAACATTTGGCTACAGTGATGAAGAGGCTACAACAAGAGAAGTTGTTGATAAATATGAAGAAATATTCATTCATGAAGACAGAGCTCATTTATTTGGGTTTTGTTATTTTTGCAGATAAGTTGAGGATGGATCCAGATAAGGTGGAAGTAATTAAGAATTGGCCATCGCCAAAGAGTATATTTGAGGTGAGAAGTTTTCATGGATTGTCTAGTTTCTACTGGAAGTTCATTAGGAATTTCAGTGGAATTAGTGCATCGATGATGAACATGGTGAAGAAGAGACATAAGTCTTTTCCCTGGATAGAAGAGGTTGAGAAAAGCTTCAGTTTGTTGAAAAGGAAAATCACGGAACAACCAGTTTTGGTGTTGCCGGATTTTTAAAAGACATTTTAGGTAAAATGTGATGCAAGTGGATTTGCAATAGGGGCAGTCTTGAGCCAAGAAGACAGGCCGATAGCATACTTCAGCGAGAAGATGAATGAAGCGAAAGTGAAATACTCCACGTATGACAAGGAGTTCTATGCTATTATTCAGGCATTGAAGAAATAGAGACACTACTTAATCCCGAAGGAGTTTGTCTTATACAGTGACAATCATGCTTTGCAATTTGTGACTCAATGTGAGAAGTTGAATCAAAGACATGTTAAATGGGTTGAATCAAAGACATGTCAAATGAATCTTGTTCAAAGTATTATAGTTGGAGTACCAGAGAAAAAACACTCCACAACCTCTTATTGTAAACAGAGCTCTAAGAAAGTATACACAAAATCTGCATGTGACTGAAGTCAATGAGTGCATGGATCAAAACTCGAATACCTTTCGAGCAAGATGTTTCCTTCATCCGATTACCTCAATTTGCACAACCTACAAAGGAACTAAAACGAGGGTTTAGTAAACTATGATAGAATTTTAATTCTATGGGAATCAAACAATAAGAATAATTCAAAGACAATACTTAGCTTGACTCCTAACGAAGTTCCATATCACCTCTTGTTCTTATGCAATAATATTTCCATGATCCAAGAGGAGGAGGAGTGGACCCAAAACCGACTGATGGGTACCGTCGCAAAACAAAAAAGGGCCCCATCATTAATTTCACATATTCGTGCATAGAAATTCAGTTATAAAAAAAAGAAAATGACAAGAAGCAATTATCATCAAAATAGACCATGCACAAATTTATCAAACATGACGCACATATTGTAATAATTCTCCAAACCCTGTGTATATTCACATTAGATCTTTAAAATATAAAGAGGCGCATAAGATGTGACATGTGTACGTTCACATGTTCATAAGAGGCACATAATATGTGACATGTGTATTTTCACAATAGATCATTAAAATATAAAAATCATTAATAAATGGTAAAATCCAAACATCTGAGTGCATAACAACATATAGTAAGAACCAAATCCGTAGGTTAAAATCTAACTGTGCAAAAACATGATCAAACACTACAAATTTTGAATCAACAGTAGATTAAAATGATACCTTCTCATTTTCTAGTGAAGAGTGGTCGACATAGGAAAGTCCTTTCATAATATGATTAAATTCATAATTGTAGATCAAGCGAAGGATTTTTTCGAGGTGGCCATGGGACAATCCTTCCTACTAGAGAATTTGTTTTACAACCAGAGGGTAGGAGCAAGTGTTGTTTCAAACATATAAAATCTTGATTGTATTTCTATTTATATACACGGAAGGTAAACAAGAAACTTTACCACGGAGTGTTAATATTTCCATATAATTACATAAAGTATAAATTACGAATTTCCCACAGAGGTTTAATACTGCTATTTATATACATAGAAGGTAAACACAAAACTTTCCCACAAAGAGTTAATATTTCCATATCATTACATAGAGTGTAAGTTACAAATTTCCCAAAGAGGGTAATATTTCCATATAATTATACAAAGGGTAAATTACGAACTTTCCACAGAGGTTTAATAATTACATATGTACATACAGAGTGAAAATTATGAAATTTCCTATGGAGTGTCAACAACAGACAAGTTTGAATAATAACAATCAATGTAGAAAGTCTTGGGATCCCTGGACGAGTCCCAGAGGGTAAGAATAGCAGTGTTACAATGACGAAAAAAAGAAAACGTAGAGGGTTTAACTTTAAAACAGTTTGGGCCATGGTTCGACTGGGAAAGGACCATAACGAGTATAAGATAGAATACTAACAACCAACCAAGAGGAAACAAAATGACCCTCTAAACCTAAAACCATAAACCCGGTGAAAAGCCTGGGTAGAAAATGCATACGGGGGCGCAACTCTCAACCCTCAAATAAAGAAAGTAAAACATGAGGTCTATTAATTTGAGATTACAACTAATTACATTTGCATAAAACATATAACGCATCATGAAATACTTCTCACAGTGGTCATAAAAAATGAAATCGTTTACTCACTTGGCGCATAGAGAACTCGGGTATCGGTTGTTTTTTTCCATCATGAACCAGAGCCGAACCTCACCAAATGATCTAGTCATATTATAATGCAGAGACAAATATTTTTGTATAGGACCAAAGGGGCCAATAATGATGAATGAATGTTACCTCAAGGTCCTCGTTGGAGGAGTAAAGACGATTGCTACACACCGTTACCTCTGCCATCTGAAGTCGAGGAAATAGAGAGCTTGCATTGGGTGTGTTCACCCAAGCATCATCCTGGAAGGTACGGGAAATGCTTCACCATTAATGAACCAGGCCAAGAGTAAATTACTATAGAACCCGACCTATCATCCACCATAAACGGTTTTCGAACCACTTAATTGCTGAGTCATGCTAAGAGTCGAACCCTAGAACGAAATGACTGTGCTAATACTCGGGTAGGGATTACCTATGTTAGGTATATGTATATGTTCACTGTGTTGAGGTATAAAATACATTATGTATAGATATATGTTCTCTACATTATGCTAAATTCATACGTTTTTATGGTATCCATACAATAGTCTATATGTTAAATGATATATATATTGTTATGGATTGTGTTAGTGTTATGGTATCCATATAATAGTCTATATGTTAAATGATATATATATTGTTATGGATAGTGTTAGTTTTTGGGTATCCATATGATATCCTATATGATAAACGATATATATCATTATGGTTAGTGTTATTGTTGCAGATAGTCTATATGACAGTCTATAGTGATAGCCTAAATTGTTTATCGGAGTTAGGAGAGTTATGTATAAGTGGACAATATATGATTAATGATAGTCTATTATGAAATGTAGTATGGATAGCATGTATTGACATAGACATGGTGGTTATTCTAAGGGCCATGACAGTTTTGGTCACACTTTTATTCAATAACAAATAAGTGTATGATTCTAATCCAATAATGACGGTAGATCTTCTATGCATACAATAAAAGAATAAATATATATTTAATGGATTACTCTGTGTCGCAAACAATGTTGGAGAGTCAAGGAACTTTAATTTCCCCTAAATTTCTATTTATTTGGGAAATTTTTGATACATTACAACAACAGGATGCACTTCACCCACATCTATGAATGAAAAAGGTGCTCACCTTCCTTTGGCTCATCTAGTTCACTAAGATGGAGCTTGGTGGTAGCAATGGTAGCACTCAGTTCTGCATCAATGATTCATCTCCCCCTTTCTGGTTCTAACTCAGAGTTAGAACCCACATATGATTCAGAGTCTTTCACCTCAGCCACCAATGACCTCTTTGAGCGAAAATCAACAATGTTATGTTAGGGGATCTTATGGAATTCGCACCACTTCCTGGTATCTTTATTTTTCTTTTTGGTGTCCTTCTTTTCTTTCGTCCTGGACTGGTTGTCTTGAGGTGGTCTATATTTTCTTTGTCCTTTGTTCTATGGGTTGGGGCCGTCCTTTCCTAGATTTTTCTATGAGTGGTTCCCAGGCCCAAATTTTTGTGTCTTTTGTTTGATCTTCTGCTCGATTTTGACGGCATATCAGTAGGCCGCGCCCAAGGATGAGATATCCCGAAAATCCATTTTGTCCTAGATGTATCGATGCAGACCACTGTGATACTTGAGAACCAAATGTTGCTCAGAATAGTTGATATCTATCTTGGTGTGCAAGGTATGAAAGATATTTGTGAACTCGGGCACTGCTTGCTCTCTTTCCTGCCGCAGTGTGGTCCATTTTGTATACAGGTCATCATAACTTCCAACATGCTAGTACTGTTCCTTAATAACATCCCTGAAGGAATCCTAGGTGACCGCAACTGTAACTAATGAGGGTTCATCTATTTCCTTCTTCTCACATAAATTTTCCCACCAATCTTTGACATGGGGAATGACTTTGAGGAGCGCAAAAGTAATCTTTTATCTATTCAAGAAGTTATGGACAAAGAAATACCCTTCTAGCAGATTCAACCATTTGTCTACAACATCTTCATCTATAAGACCTTCAAATATAAGAATATCAAAGTTTATTTGTACCTTGAAGGGGGTGACACCTCCATTTGGGGAAGATGTGTCACTTGTTGGTAGCCGTTGAAGGATTTGCACAAAACTATCCATCATCATGTTGCTATGTTGCATGAGGGATTCCTTGAGAAACATTTTGAAGGGATCTCCTGTCCTGTCATCTTTATTTTATCCCTCCATGAGAGGTCACTTGGGCGTGCGAGAGATTTTTTCCTCAAGAAAAACAAGCTTGAGACCAAATTCTTTGTACCCTTACCTCGTTGGGGACATGCATTAAGAATGATCAGGAGCAAACTGCTCTGATACCATTAATCCAGATTTTATGAGAAGAACAAAATGAATACATATTTTTATCAAAATATTCTTAACACATAATAACAACTATAGAGTAAAATTGTTTTCTATTCAATAAGGAAATAAGTTGAAACTCTAAAATGCAGCGGAAAAAAAGACTGTTAGAATTGTGACGTCTTATCTCTGAGAAGAGATGTGATGGCTGCGTTCATTCACCAGAAGATGATTACAATGAGGCTCTCAAGGCATTTTTACAATAAATATTAATGTAAAAAACCCTAGACATCCAAAAACCTAACCCTAGAAGATGAAGCCCCAAAATTCACATGGGACCTGTTTGGTTAAGTTAGTACATCAACTTCCCAGGGTCATAAATTTTTCATACGATCTTCATCTTAGGTGCACGATAGCTGATTGGAAAGGTCTATCCGAGGACTACACATGTTTCTTGTGGTGAGCCTTACACATATTGACCATGGCGAGCCCTAAAAACGTTGTTTAGGGCCTCAAAACGACCCCCTAAGTCAGGGACCCGAAAACTAGGAAACAACTACCGAACTGGAAAACTGCCATAATGAGCCAGTTGGAATAGGTGGGAGGACATCGACATCCATTTGGATCAACACGATCCCCACCCAATCTGTTGATTTAGTTAGTGTCTATTACTGCAAATCTGCAATGCTCTCTGGCTATGGCTATTATGTATACAAAATTGGCATGACTTGACTTTCATGTCACTATCAAGCAAGGTTTCATAAATATTTTTTTTGCAGGATAGATTCTGCTAATTGGTTGAAGGTTAAATTGGAAGATATTTTGGGATATTTTTAAATTGAGATAGATTATTAGGTTCAAAACATTGTTAATTTCTTTTATGAAGTATATACTGAATTGATAGATCATAGATCATATATCATGAGAAGAAAATAGATTTTTCACATTTAAATTGAACAATTTTCTGTTACAAAGTAACACATATTAATGGGAGAAGCATTGCTTCACTAAAAATAATCGAACTGAAAATTAGTCTTCCTGTCTAAAATCATCACTCAATTATTGATGGGATGCCATTTCTAATTTAAGAGAGTAGATTTCCAAACTAAAATGGGCATTTAATTCATAATTCCCTCCATCGGTCTTTCCCTTACCATTTTATTTTCTTTTAGATCAAACATCTCCTCAAACTTTTGAAATATCTCTTAACTAGATGATTTTGTAAGATGTTTGAACATTTATCATTAGTTTTAAAGAAAATACTTGAAATTCTTTTTTTTTTTGCCTACTTCCTAATGAATAAGTTTGAAATATGCTCCTCAAGTGGGTGTCAACATTGTTAGAGACGATGTGGTACATCTTGGCCAGTCCAAAATAGTATAAGATGCCCAATAGCTTGGAACAATCTATGAGCATTTATATTTCATTAAAATGAAAGATGTGAATTTGAGAAGTAAAATAGGACCATCTTAGATTGAATTTGCAGAGACTTTGGAAAACCGGAATTACAAACTGAAGAGGGTCATTGGAGACTACAAAAGAAATGTTACAGCCAATGATCGAATATTCCCAATTACTTGGAACAACCTCCAAGTATTTACCTATGAGTATCTAGATATTAAAATGAAATATTTGAATTTTAAAATTAAAATAGGACCATCTTACACTGAAGTTTGAGAGACAATGGCCAACTGGAATTAGAGAATCTGACCAACCAAAATTACAAGTTGGATTTGAAATTATTTCTCAAATAAAATATGAGATGGGTTAATTGATCTAGGTCGATCCACCTTTTTTACTCTATTCTTGTATCTTCCTCTTTCTCTTCATACAATGGAATTAAATTTGGTTTGTGGTGGAGTTGATGTTCACAATGAGAAACAATTCAAGTTTTGCATGTGATTGAGGATGAAGCCATAGCTCCATGCAACCTATTGAGTGCACAATCCTTCCCTTCGTGTTGTCCTTTGTGCACTTTCCTTCCAGAGAACCTAAAGAATAGACTTCAAACATTCAATGAGACCTTCAATTGCATATTGTCAAAGATAAATTTTCTTTTTAAAATGATTTATTAATACTGAAAATTAGAAGAAAACAAAACTAACATATACTAGGGGATTAATGTCCCATGACATCACCAACCAATCAGAAATGAAATTCTGGAAATTTTATAAATAAATAGATTTTTTTTAAATAAATAAAATTGATATATAATTTCCATAAAACATTAGAGATAGGTGTAAAATTAGAGTGAATTAATAATGATTCAACAAAGCACTGAAATGTATAGTCCTTGCCCAGCCAAAGACTAATGACATTCATCATATTATCATATAGATTAGATTGAAAATCAGTGAAATTATCACCAAATATTGAATGAATTTAATTGATAAAATGTTATAATTGAATAAAAAAAGACACTAGTGATATCCCTTTTATTTAAAAATATTAACTAAATGTAATCCAAAAAGAACTCTGGTTTTAAATTAACACTAGATACTAGTAAGTATCTTGTAAATGATCATTATCACATCCATAAATTGTATTTAATGCTCTATGTTGATATTAATGGACTAGTTTTAGTATATGTTACCATACAATCTAGGAACAAGTGCAAATCCTTCAATAGACAGAAGACTAATGGAACATGGAAGTTGTAACCATTGTCATCTAGCTATAAGATTTTATCTTTTCAATGAAGTAATAATATCCAACACAAGGGAGGCTAGTACCCTCCAAGGATCGCTAGGAAATACACAATCAAGCAATAGAACAACATAGGCAAGGTAATGAAGGAGGTGGTGAAACAAGACAATCTCTAGATTTAAAGTATTGATGATTCAATCCAAATAGAGAGATAATCCAAGTAAAATATAGGTTCAGTAGGGTCCACCAACACCAAAAATGAAGAAATGTTTTAAGGATGAAGTAAAAATTGAACAATAAGTTAAATGATTTTGATCATTAGTAAGATTATTACAACATTAATATTGATGATTTTCAGTAGAAAAAGGAATTATTGCAACAAAAGGTTAAGTGATACAATGGTAGAACTAATTTCCCTTCAACATGCAATCGTTTAGTAAATAAGAGGACCAATCACTAGGATAAATTAGGATTTATATTGCCAACAAAATTAGAAATTTAAACAGTAGTAAACAACCCTAAAACCCTAGATGTTTTTCCCTAGATGATTATTATAACAATTCATAAAATTAAATTAGGGTTTCAACAATCTAATTTATGTCAATAATATGCATATATACCCCTAGATATCTTGCTTTTATAGATGGAAATGAAAATTGGCAGTAAATAAAGCCCTAATTCAAACCTAAAATAGTGAAATTTGTTTCCTACTATTTTGGGCATGTGGGGTCAAATAAATATCCTTCTTGGGGATAAATTAAAGGGATTATCTTAGGGTGATTCCTACAGGTTTTCCACTACTAACCCTAGGAAAACCTCCTAAAATATTAAGGAATGAATTAATGGAAACTTTGTCCAATAGATAACCTTTCAAAAATTTTGACAAGAAAGGTGTATTCAAGAATGATCCAAGAGAATGAAGAGACAACACTGAAGAAACAACATCATACATAAATTCATTCATAAACATAACCATAATATGAAAAGGTACCACTGACTTGAAACATTTTTCATCCCTCAAAATCCTAATTTCCATGTCATCCAAGTAGTAGTAGAAAGATCCACAAGCATAGATCCAAAAAATGTATCCCTACTTAACCATCCATAGAATTCTAGATGAGAGAGAAGAAGTAGAAGTAGGCAAGTCCAAAACTAGAAATAATTTACAAAATGAGAAATGCCTCTCTATTTATATTAGAGATCTATCACAAAAAGTGAAAAGTTTGCATGAAAGGTTGTAAATTTTCATCTCAAGAGGTGCATCATCATCCAAAGGGTGTTATGTCTCATCAAAATGTGACATAACATCACCAATAAGCCTTAAATGTCACATATAGGCTCCCATCATCATAAGGTGCAACGTTCTATCATCCAAGTGAAGAGTCCTATCATTAACAGGAGGGTGTCACATCATCTTTCCAAGTGAAACATCCTCAATAAAAGGTCCAAAAACCTCTAGAGAAGGTTTAACATCCCATCAAGTCATCATCGTCATCATGCAATGTCCCATCACCAAGGAGCTCAAGGTCATACCTCGTGTGTGCTAGGGTGTCTCGTGAATGTAGTCATCTCCTTAAAAGGCTTAATGTCTCTTAGAAGTGTGGAATGACATCTCTGAAGTGGTGGGGATGACCTTGATGAAAGTATGCTAGTATCCACTCAACATCCTCCAAAGGACACAAGTGTGGTGGGGATGACCATCATAAAAGGAAGGTCTCTTATGACCCAAATGCATCATTAAGACTAGAGACAATGTACAAAATCTAAACACAACATATAAAAGTAAGTCATGTTAGTAAAAAACCCATTACATAGATATCACATAATATCCTCTTCAAACTTCACCCTAGCTTACAAAGTTATAGAATTTTCAAAATCTATGAATGGGAGGATCGTTATGACCCCCTATTAGGTGTGTTAGTACCCAAACCAAGAACTATGTCCCAAGAAACCTATCAAGGAGTATGTGCAATAGTAATGGTATGTATTGGGGTTTAGTTCATGGGGTGGATGTTATTGACATGCAAAGTCATTTATATTAGTCATCCTCATGAGAACCTTTGGAGAGGGAGTGCTTAGGGAATGAGATACCCTTTCCTCAACATCGTGTCTTTCCAAACCCCTGTTTTCCTTCTTTTTGTAGCTTTATCTTTTTTTGGCTTTTGACATTTGATTTTATATTTTGTAATATATGCATTCATTACATAAGTCTTATGGTTATGGCCTCTTAGTGACATGGTAGAGATCATGATTCTTTCATTCTTGGTTTTAAATACTTTTATTTTCTTATTTGATTATTTTCCCTAGATTTTTGGCTTAGGTATTTTTCTCTTTCTATATCATTTTTTAGAAAGTTGTATCAACCTCCAGCATTCAATCCCCATCTTTTCTTCTCATGGGATTATGAAGAACATACTTTTTTGGGATACATGTAACAACCAATTCAAAAGAAAGATTAATGAATAGGGCATAGATAGAATATGATATTCATGGTAAGTGATATTGAGATGTTACCCCCATTGAGGCCCCCTAATAGTACAACTTTTCCTGAGAGTGAGAGCATTGAAGTAGAAGATGATAATGACCACCAAGATAAGACAAGGAAAAAAGTATAAATTTAAAGAACCATGATTAATTATGCAATTCAACCCATGATCACCACTTTCATGCATCAAGCATTGACATTATCACTCGATATGAAGTGTCAGAACAATATAACTCTTTGTGTAATGCACCATGTCATTTGAATGAGATGAACTGAGCATGTAATGAAAAGAATGGGTGGGAAACTATATACGAAGAGTCCATAATGGTGTCATCAGATTTACTACCTAAAATGTGGATCATGGAAAAAAAATTCTCCTCTAATTTCTCCTAAAGGTAACAATCTATTTTGTAATTGTTTATTTATATTTAATGTTTAAAAATATTCTTTCACATTTTGAGTAAACATTCACTTATCATGATAAAATTAAAAAAAATATATCTTAAAAGATAAAAAGAGAGAAAACACCTCCCTATATAACTTGTGTAATATTATTAATAAAAACAAAATTTTATCATAATCTAAATATAATAAATGAAACTAAAAATTAGAATAAATTGAAAATTGAAAAATAATTAAAACATATCTCTTAAAAAATAAATGAGGTGTAAAATAAAAATACTTAGAAAAGGGTGAAGATTACTTTTAAATTATAACATTAAGTAACATTCCACCAAAAAGGACATTCTCTCCCTTTTAATTTACAATGCATAGATATTTTCTAAATAATAAAGATCATATTTATAAAATTATATTAATTTTAAATAAAAAAAAAAAAAAAAAAAAAAAAAAAAAAAAAAATATGATAAATAATATATATATATATATATATATATATATATATATATATATATATATATATAATATGTTTTTGTTGTTTTAATATTTAGTATGTGATATTTTTATAATTTGGAAATAATTTTTGTATGGTTTTAAAGTAATTTAAAGGCAATTTTTTACGTTAATGGTTTTCAAATGAAAGTTAAGAAGCAAAAAAAAAGATATTTGAAAAATTAAGTCTAAAACTTCCTTAATGAATTACTAAGTTATTAAAAATGAAATTTAAAACTATTTTTGTTAATGGTTTTCAAATGAAAATTAAAAATGTTAAAAATACAAAGATATTTGAAAAAACTAAAAGTCTAAAACTTCCTTAATGAATTACTAAGTTATTATTAATTCATTTTAAATGATATGATTTTCTTTAATTAACAATAATAAATTAATAATAACTATCCTTACTTCTTACTTTTAACTAACAAATTAGATATCATATATAAGTATCACACATATAAAGTTTTATTAATATACTAGTAAAAGTAACAATTAAATATTATATATATATAAGTATCACACATATAAAGTTGTATTAATATACTAGTTTTAATATAAATAGTAATTGGTCATTTATATTAACCATATAACACTATATTTACTATTTTGTGTTCACATCCATGTTTAAATTTGATTAGTGATCAGTAGTTGAGTGGTGTACTTGTGATGTTTAATTCAGTATATTTATAAGTGTCTTGTTTGATTTATATTTATAAGTGTCTTGTTTGATTTGAAGTATATTTTTCACTAAGTTAAAGTAAGTTTACAACATTTTTAGTTTTTAAGTACATAACAGATCCAAAGTTAAGATGGATTTATTTATATATGTTCTGTCATGTATATAAAAAATGAAAATGTTGTAAGCTTAATTTAACTTAGTGAAAAGTATACTTCAAATCTTGTTTGAATATACTGAATTAAACTTCACAAGTACACCTATATCACTCGTAAAATCCATGTTGAGCAAGAAGGAATTGCACATCTCCCTCATACTCAACCCACCCTCAAATGTTTTAACAACTATCCATAGAATAATGTTTTTTTACTTTCAATTTATCTTTCTCTATATAAACTAGATATAAAACTATTTTACTTAAGCTAGATATTAAAATATTTTCATATGAATTAAGTGTCTCCTGCACCACTGTAAAAACTGTCTTTTGGAACAATACAATTTTTCTTACTTTCACTACAGATCTCCCTCATTCTTGAAAATAGAAAGCACCTATCAACAAAATAACATATAAATTTGATATAGAATTATTTTAATGAATGTAGATATTGAAATATTTTATTTATGGTCCACATTTTTTATTTGTAAATAAGTGTATATATTACCTTTCAAGATAAAAAATTATAGTAGCGTCATGAGTGTCAAAGAACTGTGAGTGTTGAATTTCTCCTAAGGGAAACCAATTCAGTGTGTTTCTAAAAACTGAAAAAACCAGTATTTCAAAAACCAAAACAAAATTGCCCCATGGGGATACTGATTCGTTCAGACCTGTCTTCCCTTCTATAAAATATAACACTGAATTTTCAAAAGAAAAAAGAAAACATTGTTCTAGAAACCACATTCATCCCAAAAGGACACTTGTAGAAACATAAAGGATTGACAAAAATAACCATGCAATATGACGCCTGTGCATATGTCGATGCGCATGCATTTGATCTATCACATTTTTCCAAGTTGTCTATGGTTAGCACTTGGATAGTCGGAGCCATGACCATCGCTGAGGTCGCTAATGCACTAGAAGCATGTTCTGGGGAGTTTCAAGGGCCAAGCAGAGTGGAGACCATTTGGAGAATTTTCTCCCCTCACTTATCTAGAAGTTCCAAATTAAAGCACAGGCCATCCACATCCTTGTGTACCACAAACACCAAATCATGCAATATCGCCATTGCATATCGAAATCTTACACATGAGGCATAGTCCGAGCAGGAGTGTTTCTAGCTTGGTGGTTCTTCCAAGTGGGTTGAGGTGTCTTCCATAGGAGTTGGGACCGAGGGTGGTTGAGGGGGGGTAGAGGGTGGTGGCACATGAGTAGAATGATCAGGTGGGATTGTTGGGACAACCAAAGATGGTTGTGAGGGGGAGTCCAGGTTCAGGACTGGTCCAGGAACAAATGCCAATGAATTTCCCTGAATATCAAACGACTCCATGCGACAAGCCCATGGCGATGGAAATGGTGGAATACCACTCTGGCTCTGTGAGGACTGGACAGAGGAGGAAGGCGAGGAGTTGTGCGATGGAGAAGGGGTAGGGAGAGGCTAGATGGTCATGCTATCTCTATTTTGGTACCAGAAAAGGCCTCTCTTTGTCTTCCCATGAAATCGAGGCATGAGCAAGGAAGAGATAATAAATGAAGGCGCGAATAAAAAGAAGATGTAGAAGGTGGTGGCCAAAGAGAACTACAAATACAATGTTTTCTCTCCAGGGAAGGACGAAACATGTTGATCCCACCGAGGAGAAACATAATAAAATGAAAACCATAGTGGAAATGTGCACACACACAGAGGTGACTACCATAAATGCTTCTCCATTGTTTGGATGAAGAAGTAGAGGATATCGTGCTCAAGAAATTAATGGAGGGATGGTCGAAATGAAAGCGGACTTTATTCATCGAGAGGATAAGAGGTATGTGTTATAGAAATATGTGTCTCACCATTTCTATCTTGCACATAGGGCCTTTTTCCATTTCCCTATGCAGACTTATCAACCCCATTTTGATAAATCCAGAGCCAAAAATATATATATATTCCACATATACGCTCCCTAACTTCTTTGCAAGATGTGTATAAGCTTGATGCTCCACTATAGCTCATGTATATTGGGATTTGTGCTAGAAAATAAAAAATGAGGTCGGGTTTCCATGTCACAATAGAATATCTTTGATATTTGGCCTTCCATATAGTGAAAATGTTCTAACTTGGCCCTTCAGTTTCATTCTGGAGGCTATAAGAGCACAATTTCTAGCTATGGAAAAAAAGAGAAAGAATTCAACTTTGAGAGCAAAGTTACTCTGGAGAAATTACTTCATATTAAGTTTGCATCCCTTTGTCCCTCAAGTATGAACACAGTGTTCAACCCCCAAGCTCTTCCCTTGTTGTCAAGAGGATATCATTCTCTCTTTTCTACGAGCATGCCTTTGGTGGAGGATTGAAGTGGTGGAGACCCAGTTGGAAGGAACTTGGTTTCTTGGTTTCGAACCATGACGACACAAAAGTTTGTAATGTTGATACTTATGTTGATCAATTATTAATAGAAATATTCCTTTCCCGTCCAATCAATATCTTGCGAATATATGATTATTATCCATGGGCATGTTTGTAATGTTTATTAATGGATTGTGCTATCTGATGTGCTAGCTCATTTTATATATTGTCACTATATACTTGCATCACTTGTTTGTTGAGAATTTCTTGCAGGTGTAAAGTTTTGGGTCAAAGTGCTCAATGGTGGAATGACATCAAACGATTGGATCGAGGTAGGATTCTTCCTCATATTGCACATTAGTTTATATAGCACATGTTGGAATTGAGTTGATTTCTATAGTCATACCTGTCTATTGTGGTTTACCCTTGGCCATAGAGATTTTTCCCTTGTAACAGAATTGGCGACCATACTGGGGAGAGATCTTGCTTCTAAGGGTTGAAGTATTTTTCCTTCTTACATTTCTCTTTTGCCTTTGTATTTCTTGTCGTATCATAGTTGGATAGAGTCTGTTCACTTTGGGTCTGAGCTTTCATCATTTTAGCCTTGCCTAGCCTTGTTCTAAAAGATATACTCCCCTTTTCCCCTAACAACCATGTATATACGCTTGTTGTCCCACTACAAGAGGCATATATATGCCCTTTTCTCTTGAACAGGAGTGTATACCACTTCCCCCTTGCTTGTTTGCTTGGTTTAGTGACTGCTGGGTAGGTTTTGAGGATCACTAAAACTTCTTGGGTCTCTGTGGTACCTGTTGAGATTTTCTGGGATGACATGAAACCTTTTTGGAGTTGAATTTTTGGGCGGCATCTTTCTCTTTGTTTTCTGTTTTTTATTTTTCTTTGGTAGTTGGGTTGTTTTCTTAGCTACTTGATATTCTGCTCGAGTGATTACTTTTATGCATAGTAGAGATTGTATATCAAGTCTCTTATCAGTATATGCATTTTCTTTATTAAATACATTGAAAATACAAAAAATAGGCATTTTGCATTGGTTGGTATTTTTGTCTTTGAAACTTTATCATTAGCTTAGCACATTTAGCGAAAGATTGCATTTTATTCCCGAGTTGCAAAATTAACATTGAAGATTGCATTGTTTTATTTAGCATATCATTCACTGAAAAGTTAAAGTTAGGCTTTACATTATATCTATTTTTATTCTTACACAGATTCACAACACCATAAGTTTCATTTCCATACCTCTTTGAGTAATCATGGCCAATAAAATTTATGCTTTAACCTAAAATTGATTAGTCACGATTTTATTTTTTAGGGTGCAAAAATTAGCCTAGGATTTAGTACCTTGGAATAGGATTTTGTGACTAAACTTCTCAAAGGAAATTAAATCAACTTATGTGTCTGAGATAGGGAGTTGAGAAATCCATTGTATAATTGGTAATATCAAGAGGCTCCACTCACACCGCAGTTAAGAACGAGGTTGCGCAAAGTTTGTTGAAGGGATAACCCTTGGATACTCACCTAGCGTCAGAGATATTTCTGTGGATTTATTCGTATTTGGGGATCTTGATAGTATCCATACCTCTATGAGAGGTGGTACTTTCAAGGTTTTGGGCTTTGCTACCCTACCCATACAGTAATTTAGACTTATGACTGTTCACCTGTGCATTGGTTATACAGTGGTTGATTAGTTTCTTGACTTAGGTTTCTCATAGGTTACTTGTAGGGGTTATTCTACTTCTATCCTGAGTCAGATAGGGGTCTGACAACACACAACCTTTATGGAGGATTATCTCTCTGGGGGATCTGACTGACTGGTTGTTAAGCCTACGAGAGCCCTTATAATTGATTTTGTTACCTCCAAACTTTAGCAGGGAGTCTCAGGTCCCTCCTGGACGAGGCATGCCTTCTTTAGCGAGGGAGGCCACTTAGCCACTTTAGCCCATTTGCATGCATATTGGCCATTTGACTTTTGGTATACTCTTTGACTATTAGTTGACCATAGGATTTTTTGATGAGTCTTTGTTATAATGGATAGTGGAGTTTATTTTTCTCCCTCATTTATTCCTACCCACCCCATGATGCTACTCATTTCATGGGGATGAACCCTTCCACTTTTTATAATGGTATGCATAATTATGGTACTCAGTCAATGCCTTGGGTCTCTAATAATTTTTCTCATGGTATGTTTGATATGTATTTTCACTTTCCATCCTCTGTCTCACCTCCTTACGAGAATACAAGTTTTGGTTCTGGGGCATGATGCCTCCTTCTTATCCCTCTCCGTTTGGAGAGAGTCATATCATTCAAAAACCTCTTACGGTAGGAGGTTGGAATCTTCCTTCCTACGAATCCACTATGTGAGAAGTAAGTGCCCAACTATGCAATCATTCTATTTATTACACTCCGTCCACCTACCCTTCTTTCGCCATGTCAGTTCCTACGAACACCTTTCCCATGGATGACCTCCATCTGTTCTCTAGTGTTTTATTTGGGGGAAGTTATTTTTGTAGTATGGGAAACCCCCCTCACAAAGTTCCTTCGTCTGGGGGAAACATATATCCTCACATGAGTAACCCTTATCATGTCTCTTTCTCTTTGCAAGCAGCTTCCTTAATGTCGATGCCCTTACAACCCTTTATGAATCAATATGAAGGAGGATACTATCCTATTGCACAGGGACAGGGTGTAAACCAGGATCCTTCCTGGCCTGCAATTTATCAAAACCAATCTTTCCTTGGACCTTGCTCTCAAATGCCACAATTCACTACCGCCACAAGTCCAGTCACTACGTGTCATACTGGAATTATATCACCAACCTCTGCTAGTCATGTTGGAGATTGGTCGAAAACCTCTGTGAGTCATGTTGAAGACCTGCAACCAACCGCTACAAGTCATGTTGGGGGCACAAGTCCAATCATTGTGTGTCATACTAGCAGTATATCACCAACCACTGCTAGTCATGTTGGAGATTGGTCGACAACCTCTGCGAGTCATGTTGAAGACCTACAACCATCCACTGCAAGTCATGCTAGGGGCACATGTCTAGTCACTTCTAGTCACACTGCACATCCATCACAAACCTATTCTATTCATGTTGGGGTTCCATCACCAACCTCTACTAGTCATGTTGGATATTTTCTACTAGCCTCTACAAGTCATTGCTGTAGGTGAATCCCCCTACGGACAAGTGGATAATCTCTTGGTACTTAGACTCCTAAGGCCAATATAGAAAGTGATTAACATGGACACTGACTTCCTTTTATATCTAATCAAGTTAATGAAAGAAAGAGAAGGAGAAAGATATGTACCTTATGAATGACATTTGTCCTTGCAAAGTCCAGGTTGAGCTTCGATCTTGAGATCCTTGATAGGTCCTACAAAACAAACAAATATACAATGGACTTCCTACTCTACTGAGATTAGCTCAATCATAGATCCATCTATTGTAGACAAACTTATATGGAACAAACACAACTTTGAAAGAAACATGCCAAGCATTGATTATATTAATGAGAACAAGTAAAAGTACTTACAATCCTTTGAATGAAGGTGTAGCAGCCTCTTCTAGTTCTCCTTGTCCAACCCTTTACTCAATCTATCTCCACTGATTTCTTTGAGGGAATCTCACTCATGATATCATAAGTTTGATGTAATTCAAATTTTCCATTGTGTAACAACCCTAGTTGAATATATGCTTAGGGATTATTAAGTAAAAATTTATTAGGTAATTAATTTTTCTAACATGTTATTAACTAAACAAAGATTGGTATAATGATATTAATTAAATATTTATTAATTAATTAAATGTTATA
>SNQJ01S0098590.1:23752-38886 GCA_010110895.2 Picea sitchensis | reverse complement strand
ATTCCCTATTATACCACCATTACAGTTACATTTCCAGATAACATAAAAAACAAAAAAGATAATTACAGTCACAATGGGTATGTGCTCGCTGTGAAAACATGGTGGAGGTGGGGTTGGGATGTGGCACTATCAGTCCCCCCATTGCTCATGTTGTCTTCTGCAATATTTTTCTCCAAACTCTTATGAATGTCTTTCATCAGCCGCCCAATGCCCATTTGGGGAAAGGCAGTTCTCATCACAGGAGCATCTTCGAGCATAGGCAAGGTGAAGTTTTACAACCGTGATATGCATATAATATATGGGTGTAGGTCGGTTCAGAAGTATCTAGGATTTTCTAAACAATCTCTATAATGAATTTTTTATAACTACATTAATCTTTGAAATGTTTTTTGGGAGTGTAACATTGATATATGAAAGTTTTTTGGGGAGTGCAAATCCCCTTAACCATGGGCTCCACTCTGTCTTATTTCCTCAATAGTTGAGGTGATCTTCGTATCTACTTTTGAATATAATTAGTTTTGAAATAAATAACTCATGACTCAAGCCATTATCCCAACTTTACGGACTTTTTGTCATTATACCAACTTTTTTCATAGATATGTGAAATGTATGGAAATAAATTAACTCAGACTAGCTGTCAAAAAAATGATATAGCACTCTTCAAAATCCTTGTCTGTCTAGTTACTTTGAATAACATTATCCATTTCTTTTAATTTGTTGATGCAAAAAGCATGGACTATGCTGGCAACTCTTAGATTATGTTCTCACAATTTAACTTAATTTTGCATAAAATATGTGACGTTCAGAAATTTTAATTTGCATAAAATGTCTAACCTTGAGAGCAGAGATCTTAGGACGGCCAACTCAATACCGTAATTTTAGATGGTCGACTCAACACCAGAATTTCCTTGAATACCATATGGAATAGATATAAATGAGCAACTCTAAGCATCACACTACATTATAACTCCGCTAAATTATCATTGATATCAACATTCAGCGGCTAGATTGTTGTAGGATTTTGGAATAGCTGCCAGCCATTCGCATCAGAGATGGATGGCCTATGGAGAGAATGTGCTCTGATGTTCATAATTGGGACTTCAATTCCACTATATATAGTTTTGTTACTATTTATGACTCCCAAGAAAAAGTGTGAGGGAGTTGTATATGTGGCATCGTTTGCTTTAATTTTCGTCTTAGTGTTTGCACTGTATAAGTGGTTGGCACCCTGGATGCTATTTGAAGAGGAGGGTGATGAAGAACAAAATATCCGGCACCCTGGACGGAAGGAACCTAACTATTATTTATCAAAGGGTATGGTATATGATGATCTTAGTATGGTACATATTGGTTGTTGCGGATAAAGGATATTAGTTGATGTTGATAAAGGTCTTCACAAGATGTAGATTTTCCAGCAAATATTATGTAATAAGTAGTTTAACATTAGAAATTCAATTTGACCGATGCTCATCCATTGATAACGTCAATCATAAATATTTATGAATATACATGTTGTAGTTTTGTTTTTTAAGTTAAAATTTTACTATTTAAAATAATATTTTTAAATAACAATGTCCAATTAAATATTAAAAGATTAAAAATTATAAAATAATTAAAATTAAACATTCTAACGTTGGATGAGCACTGCAACCTTACTATTGAAGGTAGGGACTAGCTGCTTTGTAGCTATTTCCCTTGTTTAGAAAGCCTTCATAGTAAGTCACCTCCATTTTACTTTTAGGTCAACCAATTGAAATAGGCTAACCTTGTACTAAACATAACTCATCTTTTATAGGAATTATGCAATAAATTTTTTATTCTCTAATTTTATAAAAACATTATCATATACCTCACTCTATTTCAATTAAAATCTCTTAAGTTTAGCCATTATTTTCATTATTTAGAGAGCCTTCATAGTAAGTCACCTCAATTTTACTTTTAGGCCAACCAATTGAAATAGGATAACCTTGTATTAAACATAACTCATTTTTATAGTTTTTTTCCTAGATAAGTATTTCATTTAAAAAATCTAAAAATAATGACACTTTTAACAATAAATTAAATATTTAAATAATTTATAACAAAATTAGAATAATGATAAACATTAAATAAAAACATGTTTCAATAAGATAATTTATTAGATATTATTTTTGGGATTAACTGCGTAGTGTAAGTCATTAATCAATTTAGATAATTTATGTTGTCGATTCAATTTAGTTAAGGTGGTTGGGGAAGTTATCCTCCCTGTCCAAGTTCAATTTATGTGCTTCGAGCCTTATTGTTGATTACCCTTTTTCCCTAAAGATTCTAAGGTTTTTTTTTTGTTGTTAATAATCTCGAGTCTTTAAATTGCCATGGTACACATGTACAAAAATATTGTTATTGGCCTGCCATTGGGGAAACCAAACTAGCAACAATGCATCAAGCTGTCAATGGTGATATGATAGAACTGTCTTTTAAAACTAAAAGATTGTATATGATTGAGTATAAGATTATAACTAAAAGGAAAACTATTGACTATGCCTATAACAAAAACTATATGTCAATTTACTTTGTTTTGACAATTATGGAATTGGGTTAGGACCCAAAACCTCCCAGATTAAACAACAGATAGAATAAACAAAAAAACATGACAATTATGCAGAGGGTGGGTCAGCATCCGGAGGCACCTGGTTCTCGGACAGAGTGGCATGAGAGAGATCCACGTTCGCTAGGTGTTTAGCTAATAAGTTCATCTTTTGGTCATGAAGTCACGAGAAATATTGGGAGTAGTTGTCAGGATCTATTGGCTATCGGATTGGTGAAAGATAATGGTCTCAACTATTCAATGGTATTTGGGATGTTATCCTTGTTGCGATCCAAGGTTCTAAAGAGAAGAGAAGTTTGATCCCAAAGATAGGAGGAAAATGGACATGAGTTGAATAGATGTTATGTTGTCTCTCCATTGGTATTGAAAAGAGTGCAATAAGTCAGTCCTTGAAATCCAAGTTTTAAGAGATTTTCCCATGTCAAGATTTTTCCTTTGATGAGGATCCATAGGAAAAAGGATACTTTTGACCAGAGTTGTTGAGTCCATATTTTCTTCCATAGTTCTCGTGTGGGGTGTGTTGATCATCTGTAGTGAGATGATAATTTTTTTTATGGTGTAGAAGCCTACAGATTGATGTCCCCATTTGAGTATGCCTTGGCATGTTGGAATATGAATCTTCCTCTTCTTTAGGTCTGTCCAAAAGGAATCCCATTCCATTTGGGGAGGGAGGGGGGCCCAAAGTTCTTGAGGAATCCATGTTCTCCATAAATCTTGTTGCTTGGGAGGGAGACAATAGAGATGAGTTTGGATTTTGTTTTGGGTCGTCATTCTTTATTTGATTGTAGCAACTGCAGATTGTTGACTCAATGGGGGTAGTTGCTACCACGCATCGTCCCAAAAGAGTGCAGATCTGCCATCCTAAATTTCCCAACAACAGTGGGAGTGAATAATATGTTTGTTTTTACATGCCACATTCCATATGATGGATACTGTAATATTTCCAGAAAGTCAAATTAGTTTTTTAATTTCCACTTGTGGGCAGTATTTCTTGTGCTAGAGTTGCACCCAAAGTATGTCTTTGGAGGTGATCCATCTCCACCATGTTTTGGCTCCGATAACTGAACTCAAATTTTCAAGGTCTCTAAGACCCAAGATGCCTTTGAGTTTGGGTAGACAAATCTTGTCCCAAGAAACAAGTGCCCACTTTCTTTCTTTGTGAACTCCATCCTGTAGAAAGGTATGGTGTAGATTGTGCATGGATTTCAGAACATATTTGGGTGCAGCCAACGCCAAAAATAAATATAGAGGAATAGCTTGGAGGAAAAATTTGAGGAGAACTAGATGACCTGGGGCATTGAGAACTTTGAAGGACCAATTAGATAGATTCTTGTTCATATGGGATAAAAGGTGTTCCCAAGATGATTTTTGGAGTCCACTATAGATGAGTGGAGTGCCAAGATATTTTTACGGAAGAGTACTTCGTTGAAAGACAAGGATCTGTGAAATGTGTAGTTGTATGGCAAGGACAGTATTAAAGAAGAATATTTGAGATTTGGAAAAATTGATGGAGGTTCCTGAGGCCTTTTCAAAATCGGAGAGGACATGTTGAATGGCTTTGACTTCACTGACTATAGGCTCAGACATAAGCATTGTTTCATCCACGAACTATTAATGGGAGATAGGTTGGTCGGTATTGTGGAGGCAAATGCCTTTCATTTTATTTTTCATAATCGTTTCTTTGATATATATTCCAAGTCCTTCGGCCATTAGAATGAAGAAGAAAGGAGAGAGGGGATATCCTTGCCTAATGCCTTGGGAAGGAGAGAAGGTTTCTGAGGATGAGCCATTGATCAGAATGGAAAAGAAAGCAGTGAAGGTGAGAGAGAATACCCAGGTGAGTACACGAAGTTGGTGGACAAAAAAGTGGCAATGAGGTGAGTAGGAACGCATGCACATTTCTAGGAATGTGCATACGTTCTTGATGTGAAAGGTTCGACAAACCCCAAACCTCCACTTAGCAAGTCATGTAGGCATATTCCCAAGAATGCATGTGTGTTCTCAAGAACGTGTGTGTGTTCCTTAGAAACACATGTACAAGAACATGTGTGCGTTCCAAAAAAAATTTGAAATAAAAATAACGTGTGTGCTTTAGGAATGCACGCGTGTTCCTAAAGCGAATGTGTTATTAGAAACAAGAACGCACACACTTTTGTTAACATGATATATATCTATATCCCTCCTATCTATCCCTCCCCACATTTGTTTACCCCTCCCCTCTCTCTCTACTATTCCCCTCTCCCCTACCTCAATCATCTTCCCTCTCTATCTCTCCTCCAACTACTCTCTCCCTCGTTCTGCCTCTCTCCTTGCCCCTCTCCCTACCTCCATCTATCTTTCCTCTCTCTCTCTCCAACTACTCTCTCCCCTCGTTTTCACCTCTCTCCCTCTCACTTTTTTTTTTTTTTTTTTTTTTTCTTCCTGCTTCTCTCTCCTCTCTCTCTCTCTCTCTCTCTCTCTCTCTCTCTCTCTTTGTTTCCTTTGTGTCTCCCCCACGTATTCCCACATCTCTTTGCCTCTCTCTCTCCCTTCCTCTCTTTCTCTCTCTCTCCCCGCTGCTCTCTCTCTCTCCCTTCCCCTACCTCACCACCCAATTGCCACACTCCCCTCTCCCCTCGCTTTCTTCCTCCCTCCCATTTTTATCTCTCTGGGACCTCCCTCACCCCTCCTCTCCCCTTCCCTCTCTCTCCCTTACTCTCCCCGCTCTCTCCCTCCCACTCCCTCTGCAGTCTGACCCCATCCCTATCTCTCTCCATCTCCTTTTCACCTCTCCTCTCACCCTCCCCTCTCTCACATTCCTCTCCCTCTTTATCCCCTCCCCTTCCTCCCTCTCTCTTAAAATTTTACCTCTCTCTCTCTCTCTCTCTCTCTCTCTCTCTCTCTCTCTCTCTACATTAGTATTTGCCAATGTGTGTGGCTCTTTAGTAGTGTGCTTTAGGGCGGGTGTGTGTTCCTAGGGTGTGCCCGTTATTGAGTCAATTTTTTTGGGGGAGGGAATGACAACTCTATGATACATGTTTGTTGGGTTGGTTTCCTTGGTTTAGATTGAGGATGACAAACCTAGTGGTTCCGTGGTCCTACAAATTCTTAAAAACCTCCATTTTTTTTAATGCCTCTCAATATATTCTTTTTTTGGCCGTTTTTTTCTATATTTTAAACAATTCAATTGTTGACAAAATTATAGACATAGATTGAGTCGACTATACTGATTTCAAATATATATGTTGCTTAATTATTATTGTTTACTATTTTTAATCTATTTTGTCATCGATGTGTCAAAATCCTATAATACATACCTCTCTTATTTTTGAACATAACTTTTTCGGCTTAACCATTTCTCAAATGGGTTATATGTGGTACAAGATGACATCGATACCTATGATCCTAAAAATATGTTTTGATCATTTTAAGACCAGCACAACCTACATGAACAAAAGACATTGTAATTTCGAGGATATATTGACGTCATTTTAAAAACATAAAATTAATATTAAAATCAATAAAAAAAAAAAAAAAAAAAAAAAATGGGTTCTCTACAATTATACATGTTTTTTGGAATGAAATTTCATGGTTAAGACCTCAACACCTACACCTAACAAAACATATACCTTATATTTTGTTGGAAAAAATAAGATACCACTTTTAGAAAAATCAAATTTGACCTAGTTATTCAAAATGTCTATGAATAAAGTTTTATATTAGGAAATATAATTCAATTTCATATGTTTCATCTTATTACACCCATATTCAAATTCATTATTAAAGTACCTTGAATAATCCCCCAAGTTAACAAATTGTTGTTCTCGGGTTTTGCATTGCCACTAGCAGCATGCATGAGAGACCATCATTAGCTACACTCCTTAATAAATTTAATCCAAGGTTGGGAGAACCCAAAAGCACTGAGAGTATGCTAAATATATTTCCAATTAAGTTTTTTGAAGGCTTTTGATATGTCTAATTTCAAAAGCATGCCAGGAGTTTTGGTGGTTTTGAGAGAGTGAATAACTTCATGTGCAAGAATGATGCCATATAAAATTTATCTTCCTTCCACATATCTAGTTTTATCAGGGGGAATGAGGGAGCGTAGAAAATGTTTGAGATGATTGGCAATGACTTTGGTGATAATTTTGAAGATGACATTGCAGAGAGAGATAGGCCTTTATTAATTTTGAAGATGACATTGCAGAGAGCTATGGGTCAGAATTTGCTTGGGTCTTCCAATTTATCTTCCATTGGGATTAGGGCAAGAAAAGTGGAATTGAGGGTTGGGAGGACAATAGAGTGGAGTTTAGAATCTTCAACAATAGCCCAAATGTCCCATTTTAGGATGGGACAGTAGGCTTGATAAAAATCTACAGTGAAGACATCAGGCCCGGGAGATTTATTTTTGGGCATGGAAAGGAAAACTTGTTCGACCTCCTCAAAGTTAATGGGTCTCATAAGGGAAACATTTTGTTCAAGAGAGACTAGGGAGGGGATGTGTTAGGTGATTTTTTGAATGGAGGTTTTTCGATATCTTTCAGGTTCAAAAAGCAGATTGTGTAAGTAATGAACAAGTTCTTGTTCGATGTCATGATGCCCCATGATATTGTTTCCTTGGTTGTCCTTTATTGAAATAAATCATTTATGGTGTCTACGTTGAATCATTGATATATGGAAAAAAAAACTGACTTCTTTTCTCCCTCCTTGAGCCAATGAATTTGAGATTTTTGTTTCCACAGATTTTTGTGTCTACGTTCAACTCTCTCTGAAGTTGTTCTTCCTCTTGAATTGAAGTTTCTATTCTTCCTTCGTGAATTATTGTTTGTTGTAGCCTTTCCAATTTTTCGATGATATGGTTCTTTTCTTGGAAGATGTTGTCGAATTCAACATGTTTCCATATTTTGAGTTGTTGTTTTATATATATGAGCTTCTGCTAAAATATGTGCATGGGGGATCTGGAAAATGGGTTGTACTCTGACCACCAGGATTGGATATTAGGAAGGAAGCTGGGGTGGGAGATTCAAAAGATTCTTCATAGAAAGGGGCGGTTGAAAGGGCTTCCTTGTAAATATAGTTGAAATGAGATCGGTCAATAATTTGAGCCACCAAAAGGGAGGATAGAAGAAAAAGGGTGAAATTTGGATAAGAGGATAGACTCGGATACAAGGAAGTGGTCCAGGTGTGAGGCTATTTGATGGTGACCTCTCCTATGATTGTTCCAAGTAGAAATACCATTGTCAAATTCGATGTCCACCATGTCGATGGTTTGAATAACATCGAGAAAGTATTGAGAGTCAGGGTCCACTCTTCTTGTTCCCCATTTTTTTCTCCGAAAGAGAAGTAATGAGATTGAATTTGTCCCTGATAATCCAGTGATGGAAGAGAAATAGGGATTTGAGTGAAAGCATAGAAGTTAAAAAGGAAGTTTTTTCTGCAAAGGCATTGGGGCCATACACTTTTGTGAGGAAATTGATTTGAGAGGAGCCAATCATTTGGAAATGTGCAGAGAGGGTGTACTTAGTAGACAGGAAATTTGAAAGTGTGATGGTTGCAAGATTCCAGATGAGGGTTAGGACTCCAGCAGCTCCTTGTGCATCCAAAGCCATATATTGAGATCTTGGTAGATTCGAGAGGCCAGGGTTTGCAGGAGATTATGGGGGCATTTAGTTTCTTGAATCATGATGGCATAGGGTTTTTCTTGCATCATTTTTTGTTTTAGGAGTCGATGCTTAGTTTTTCCATTAAGGCCCCTGATATTCCATGATATGACTTTCACGAGGAACATGGGGGGGTGGGGTGAAATGAGTCTGTCACTAAGGCTATGCGGCATGAGTTTACTAAAAATTCTCCTAAATTCTGTAGAAGTTGTTTGCTGCAGTGTTTACCCCAATTTTTTTCCTTGCGGGGCATTTTCAAAGGAAGAGAAGAGGAGGGTTTAATTCCAAGGGAGGGATTTGGGGTCATACCTGGTGATGTTGAGTCATTGAAGATTTGGTTTTGTACTAGGGAATATTTCAAGATATGCACATGTTACTCGGGAATGGAGTTAGGATCTTGTTGTTTGCATGTTGCTTCTATGGAGTTCAGATCAAGATCTCTGAGATCCATGTCCTCACCTTCGTCGGAGTCTGGATGGTCTTGTATGTCCTCCTGCATCTCTACTTCCTTGTCCTGTTGCATGCTTGTATCATGGGCATTGTCTTTCGTTGCTTAGATTTGTTCGTTGCCAGATCAAATGAGGCTTGTTCTTGCTGGATTTCCTTATTTGTTTGTGGATCTTGGTCATGTCCTTCTTGATATAAGGTTTCAAATGAGTTGTGGGATTTAAAACCTGATTTAGAAGGTAGATGGGATTTCTTATTCTTTTTTTTCCTCGATGATACCTTCTCAAAGCCTTATGCATCTCTTTGGCGTGAAGAGGAGGCGATGTTGGCCTAAGGATTAAGTGGGAAATCCTGATAGAGATGATCGTGCCGGTGGAAAATTCTACAGCGAAATGGGATGTGCTTGTAATCTATCATTTGGGCCCATTCATTATCCTGATAGAAGATGTTGATGGATTCAGGAAGAGCTTTGGTGAGATCCATATATACAAAAATTCCAGAATAAGTTGTATATCTACCTTGTTTGGTGATCCCATACATCTTGACAAAGTTTCCCAGGGTGTTGTCGATTCCTTCAAGGATTTCTTGGTCCCAAAATTCTTGTGGAAGGGAATATAATCTGATCCAAACTAATTTTGTTGTGAAGTCTTCTTTTTCAGGTGAGAATATTTTTGTTCAAGGTCGGAGGTGTATCCCTTCAGAGTTGAATAAGTATGGGTCATTCTCAAATAATTTGTCACGGTCTTCCATATTATAAAAGATAGCAGTGAAGAAGCCTTTGGAGCCAAGCTTGAGATCGATTTGGCCCTTGGGTTTCCATGTCATTTTCATCCACCAGTCTATGGCTTTTTCTATTGTCTAGATACCCATGAATTTTTCGATGAAGGCATGTTCTTGCATGTGTTGGATATAGCCTCTGATTTTCTCTATATTTACTTCATATTTTGGATTTTCCTCTGCTTTGGGGAGGCACATATTGGTGGAGCCACGATTTATAACTGTGTTTTGATTTTGTTCTGATGGTGGTGGTTAAGGTCGCGATTATGTGCTCTTTTCTTTGTCAGGGTAGGGTGTAGTGGTGGATCTTGGAGCTCGAGGTGCATGCAATGAGGAAGGGCCACATGGGTTGGAGCGACATCCTGTTAAATATGGTTGTAGGAGGGATCCTTGCTCCCTCCTTCGACCGACACCATTGTGGAGCCGAGAAGAGGTTTGCATAAACCTTAGAAATTAGAGCTATAGCGTTGTATTTTTCCTTGCAAATTCTCAATATTCTAGGGTTTTCAGTGAGTACCATCCTTAAAATGAGGGAAAGTACTCGATATTTTCCCCCAACTGTATAACCTTATAACCTGGAAAAAAAAAAGATAATCTATATTGTTTTTCAAATTTAATTAATTTTAACATCAATTGAGATTCTATACCTATGCAAAAATTGTAGTTAAAGTTCATTTAAAGTACAAAACCATATTTCAATTAACTCAATGATAACTAAGAAAAAGTGTCAATAAGATTTTTTATTTTAATCTTTATTTTTTTAATTTATAAATTAATCTCCTAATAAACATAATTCATTTTTTTAAAAGATTTCATAAAATTTTAGAAATTTTGACTAAGTTTTGAAATTATATATTTAAATAAAAATATGTGTTTCCTATGAAATCATCTTGGAAAACTCTTGAAGCACAAAACCTCATTCAAAGAATGGTATCCATGGTAAAACCACTTTAACAATCTACTTAAAAAAGGTCATAAGTGGGGCCCATTAATATCTAAAGAGAAAAACAACTTATAAACTTGTCATGTCCTTTGGCAACACTCAAACACTCTATTTATTTCTTAATAAATCTTAAAGCAGAAAAAGACTTTTATGAAATTTTGCAAAGGCTACCTTGAAAAAGCCTAAAATGACTATAAAAAATACATATAGGATAGAGAAGTCCAAAATAGCTTCAAGACTATTTTATTTTTTAGCCATATATATATAATTGAAGGTCAAAAAAATTGTTAAAAGAATTTCAATTTTTAACTTTATTTATGTAATAGATTTTTCATTTTTTAATTTTATAAAAAAAAATTAACAATACAATAGAATATTTTAAATTTAGCAATTAATTTCATATTTAAAAAAAATTTAAAATAAGTCAACTTAGTTTTACTTGAGATAATTGTTACTCTCTCAAGATAATTTTTCCTCTCTTAGCTCCTTGAGTCCTTGCTCATAATAACAAAACTAAAATAATGATGAATAATATAAATAAATGTTACAACTAAAAGTTTCGAGTCATTACTCATTATAAAAAAACTAAAATAATGATGAATAATATAAATAAATGTTGAAATTAAAAAGAAAGTCCTTTGATTGGATTCTATTTCATTTAGTTATGCTTTAACGCTGAAAATTACTTTTGTGAAATTTAGAAAAATACTTGTGAAATTTTGCAAACTTCTTGAAGGAGTGTAAGATGACTATGATAAGTAGGATAGAGAAGTGGACTAGTTCATAGTTATGAGAGAGTGTTTTATTTTTTTAGGTTTTTTTAGGTTTACTAAAGTATATTTTTATTTTATATTTAAAATATGGAAATGAAAAAATCGCAATTTTAATATGAAGATATTGTTGTAATAGTAATAACAATTTAATTTAAAGTCAAGAAAATTGTGATGTAAAAAAAATGCATAATTTGTCAATTAAGTTTAGTTGGGAAGAATGATTGTTATCCTATCCACCTAAGTTCAATTCCTACATATTGAGCTTTTAACAAGTATATTATTGTAATGGCTTAGAGCCATGTTTCTTCCAACTTTATAACTTGAATTTTTTTTTAAATACATTATTTAACTATTTTTTATTTATGAAATAGATTTTTTATTCTCTAATTCTCTAATTGTTTTTCATTCTCTAATTCTTTTAAAAAAAAACCTCTTACATGTAATATTCCACTTCTATCAAAATTTATTAATCTTAATAATTGATTTTATTATTTAGATGGAAAAAATTGTAATATTAAAATGTTCAAATGAAAATATAATAATAATTAATTAATATTCTAATTCAAGGTCTTTCTTTCAAATTTCAATAAATTTATTGTAATTACTAGGTTTGACATTCTAGTTGATACCAACTTATAAAATAATTTTTTTATAAATAAATAAAAATTCAATAACCACATTACACATTTAGTTTTAAGGGTTAACTTAAATAGTCATGAAACAAAGTACCATAAATTATAGAAAAGTACTCAAAGATTTACACAATTTACCATCCATAAATCATAAAAAAATACTCAAAAAAATTTAAACAAGGATTTCATTAAAAAAAAAAAAAACTACATAATATCATTTTCCTAAAAATAAATTTTCCTACTAGTAGCTATCTACAAACTTTAACCTAATTACCAAATCCACCATATATATATATATAAAAAATAAAAAAAACAATACTACACAATACTCTTCACATTCTTTTAACAGATATTTTGGGTGAATATATATTTTGATTTATCCAAAATACTGCATTGAATAGTTTGAAACATCAAACATAAAGGGACTTACCACAAAACTCTCTAACACATTAATAAAATTGTTTTGCTTTCAATTGCAACCATTTATGAAAAGACCATCTCCAAAAAAAAATCAAAACCCTTTAAAACTTTCGGTCTAACTCAAACGAAAATCCTGATCCGTAGGGCACTATGATTAAAATAAAAAAACCAACGGTATTTTGGATTCCAAATTTCAACTTAAACATTAGGGCATTATGATTGCAAAAACAGCCAACGGTCTTCTGGACTGCAAATTTACTTCAACACCAAACAAGTAACTCTGGAGCCATCTAAAGAAACAGTCAATCATATTCGCCACATTTATACTCATCAATGAGTTCCCGCACGTCGGTTGGGGAATCAGCAATTTGCTTGCAGAAGCTCAGGACTTTATAGAGGGTTTTATCGTCCGAGAAACTGGGACTCCAGGGTTTCACGGGAATCGCATTTCGGGGTTGCAGGCAGTAAGAAGGCGGGAAGTCGTCAACGAATATGACGCTCTTGAGATCCCTCCCGAGGAAAGAAAGGTCTTTTATGGAGACCTGGGTGCCTTCAAGTTTTATGCAATGCTCGCTGTACAGGCGGTGGGTGGCGGCGATTACCCGATGCTCTGGGTCGAATCCCGCCAGCAGCCCTTCCACCACGGCCTTCGCATACTGTTTCCCTGAGGCGGTGAATACCACGATTTCGTAGAGCCCGCCCAATTGCTGCAGTAGATCGTCCGCGCCCGGCCTCTTCGATACGTAAAACGAAGGGCCGCCGCCCTTGGCAGCAATATTAGGAAAGGTGATGGTAAAATCGTGGCCCAAACCCGATACCTGGCTCGAACGTATGAGTGTTCCGTCTAGGTCTAGTACCAGCGTTTTCTTCTTCGCGTCTTCCAGGGGAGGCAAAAAGCCCTTGGAGGGTTTAGGCACACGCGGGGCGAGTGCAGGCACATGGCATTCTGATCCAATTTCACTGCCCCTAACAACATTGGCATTAGGGTTATCAGTATGAGTAGACTTTCCTTGGCCTTCGCCTGCGTCGATATCCATCTTTTCGCTACAGCTTGAATTCCCCATATCCATTAATCAATGTTCTTAATAGATGGAGCAAGGGTAAATGTGACTTAGCACGCCCTATTTGGTGTGCCCAATCAATAAGAAAGCTGTACAAATGGAGAGAGGTAAATATGAAGGAGAGGAGATTCCAAGATGTAATAAGATAGTTGTATCCAACAATAATTTATTTATAAGATTGTGTTGTTTGTCAATCTCATGATATATTGACATCTACATTATTAATAATAGGTGGGGCTTGTATCTGTAGGGTTTAGGGTTTAGTTTGTTTTAAAACACTATATCTATAGGGTTTAAGGTTTGGTGTATTTTAAAACATTATGTCAATAGGGTTTAGTGTTTGGTTTATTTTTAGGTAGTGTATTCTTGGAGGGATGATCGAATTGATCAATCATAATGAGGCAAAAATTTTAAGAGCTTCATTTCACTATGCATAAAACTTGAATCAACAAGTGAAACTATGACCATACCTAAGTTTTATGTCTAATTCATGTTGAATTTGTCACTAGCAAAAGGATCTTCCTTTTGCCACAAGATTATTTCACTATTTTGTGTTACCATTCATTGCTATAATAAGATTAATTATATATGCATGGGTTAAGTTCATTGCTTGGCTTATTTTAAAACCATGTACCTTTGGGGGTGGAGGGGACAATTTTGAGAGTGTTTGGAGTTTTAAGTCATCTCCATGAGAAAGATGAATTGCATTGATAAGATTTACTTCCCGGTTTATTAATATTTTTTTAATTTTATAAAAAAACTAAGAATGTAGTAGAATATTTTAAATTTAGCTATTAATTTCATGTTTAAAGAATTCTTAAAATAAATCAACTCCATTTTACTTAAGATAATTGTTACTCTCTTAAGATAATTGTTTCTCTCTTAGTTCCTCCGGGTCCTTGCTCATAATAACAAAACTAAAATAATGATGAATAATATAAATAAATGTTGGAACTAAAAGGACTTTAGTCTTTTGATTGGATTTCATTTAGTTTAGTTCTGCCTTAAAGTTGAAAAATACTTTTGTGAAATTTTGCAAACTTCTTGAAGGAGTCTAAGATGACTATGATAAGTAGGAGAGAGAAGTAAACTAGTCCAAGATAGTTAAGAAACGGGGTTTTATTTTTATTTTATATTTTTATATTATATTTAAAATATTGAATTTAAAGAATTTTTTTATGGAAATGAAAAAACCACAATTTTAATATGAAGATATTGTTGTAATAGAAATATAATTCAATTTAAAGTTAAGAAAATTGTAATGTGAAAAAAAATCACAATTTGTCAATTAGGTTTAGTTGGGTAGTTGGTAGGAATGATTGTTACCCTATCCAACTAAGTTCGATTCCTGACATGTTGAACTCTTAACAAGTGTATTATTGTAATGGCTTAAAGCCTAGTTTTCCTCCAACTTTATAACTAGATTTTTTTTTTAAATGCATAATTTAACTAGTTTTTATTTATGAAATAGATTTTTCATTCTCTAATTGTTTTTCATTATCTAATTCTTTTAAAAAAACCTCTTACATGTAATATTACACTTCCATCAAAATTTATTAAGTTTAATAATTGATTTTATTGTTTAGATAGCCTTCACAAAAAGTCACTTCCATTAACTAATCTTATATTAAACATAACTCATTTTTTTTAGATTTTTATCATAAATATGATAGACACTTTATATTTTGAAAATGCAATTTTAAATGGAAAAAAATATAATATTAAAATGCTCAAATGAAAATATAATAATAATTAATTAGCATTCTAATTCAAGGTTTTTTTTTTAATAAAATTATTGTAATCATTGTAATATTGATTTCTTGGTGCTCTATTATTAGGCTAGAGGGAGTATGTG
>SNQJ01S0098590.1:7660-23148 GCA_010110895.2 Picea sitchensis | reverse complement strand
CTCAATACCCCTTCACATTCTTTTAACATATATTTTGATTTTTTCATATTCTTTTAACCTAAATTTTGATTTTTAACCTAAATTTTGATTTTTTCACATTCTATTTGATTTAGAATACAAAATATCACTATATACTATATTTCTGATTTTTAACCTAAATTTTGATTTTTTCACAATCTTTTTGATTTAGAATACAAAATATCACTATATACTATATTGAATAGTTTGAAACATCAAACATAAAAGGGCCTACCACAAAAACTCTTTAAGACATTAATAAAATTGTTTTGCTTTCAATTGCAACCCTTCGTGAACAGACCATCTCAAAAAAAAAAATCAAAACCCTTTAAAACTTTCGTTCTAACTCAAACGAAAATCCTGATTTGTAGGGCACTCTGATGGGAAAAAAAATAAGCCAACGGTCTTTTGGATTCCAAATTTTAACTTAAACATTATTAGGGCATTATGATTGCAAAACCAGCCAACGGTCTTCTGGACTGCAAATTTCAACCTACTTCAACATCAAACAAGTAACTCTGTGGATCTAAAGAAACAGTCAATCATATTCGTTACATTTATACTCGTCAATGAGTTCCCGCACGTCGGTTGGGGAATCAGCAATTTGTTTGCAGAACCTCAGGACTTTATAGAGGGTTTTATAGTCCGAGAAACTGGGACTCCAGGGTTTCACGGGAATCGCATTTCGGGGTTGCAGGCAGTAAGAAGGCGGGAAGTCGTCAACGAATATGACGCTCTTGAGATCCCTCCCGAGGAAAGAAAGGTCTTTTATGGAGACCTGGGTGCCTTCAAGTTTTATGCAATGCTCGCTGTACAGGCGGTGGGTGGTGGCGATTTCCCGATGCTCAGGGTCGAATCCCGCCAGCAGCCCTTCAACCACGGCATTCGCATACTGTTTCCCTGAGGCGGTAAATACCACGATTTCGTAGAGCCCGCCCAATTGCTGCAGCAGATCGTCCGCGCCCGGCCTCTTCGATACGTAAAACGAAGGGCCGCCGCCCTGTGCAGCAATATTAGGAAAGGTGATGGTAAAATCGTGGCCCAAACCCGATATCTGGCTCGAACGTATGAGTGTTCCGTGTAGGTCTAATACCAGCGTTTTCTTGTTCGCGTCTTCCAGGGGAGGCAAAAAGCCCTTGGAGGGTTTAGGCACACGCGGGGCGAGTGCAGGCACATGGCATTCTGATCCAATTTCACTGCCCCTAACAACATTGACATTAGGGTTATCAGTATAAGTAGACTTTCCTTGGCCTTGGTCTTCGCCTTCGCCGATATCCATCTTTTCGCTAGAGCTTGAATTCCCCATATCCATTAATCGATGTTCTTAATAGATGGGGCAAGGTTAAATGTGACTTAGCACGCCCTATTTGGTGTGCCCTATTTGGACTGTGTCTTAGGACTGAAAGAAGATGTACAAATGGAGAGAGGTAAATAGGAAGGAGAGGAGATTCCAAGATGTAACAAGCAAGATGTAACAAGGTAACAAGATAGGTGTATCCAACAATAATTGTGTTCTTTGTCAATCTCATGATATATTGACATTTATATTAATAATTGGGGCTTGTATCCATAGGGTTTAGTGTTTAGTTTATTTTAAAACACTGTGTCTATAAGGTTTAGTGTTCCATAGGGTTTGGTTTATTTTTGGAGGGGTGATGGGATTGATCTGAAATTTTTATGGATTATAATGGAGTAAAATCCTTAAGAGCCTCATTTCACTATGCACAAAACTTTGATTAATAAGTGAAACTATGACCATGCCTAAAATTTATGTGGAATTCATGTTGAATTTGTCACTAGAAAAAGGGTCTTCCTTTTGCCACAAGATTATCTCACTCTTTTGTGTTACCAATCATTGCTATAATAATATTAATTATATATGCATGGGTTAAGTTCATTGCTTGGTTTATTTTAAAACCATGTACCTTTGGGGGTGGAGGGGACAATTTTGAGAGTGTTTGGAGTTCTAAGTCATCTCCATGAGAAAGATGAATTACATTGATAAGATTTATAGAGTGGTTAGACTTACAATTCAGAGTTTAGCTCATCCCCTTTTGGGTGGAGAAGCATGAGTTTCCTACGAAGTGCAATGGAGGAAGAATCGGTAGATTATTCTAAGGAAGGGGAAGAAGTGCTCCTAAAGTCCATTTTTCGGCCCTTGCCTAGATGAACTATTCAAGATATGGAAAGGGTATAGGGCCTATAGAGAGGAGATAAAAAAACATGAAGAGGAGTACCTAGACACTCTAAAAGCCATAGGAATTTCTAATTGCTTAGTGGAGTACCCAACTGAAAAAGGTGGTTCCAATCATTTATTGTGATCATAAGGAATTCCTTATGGAACTAGATATTGGATGATGTCAGGGAGATACTTTCCTTAAATTTTACAAATATCGAAGGATGGGTTGTCATGGGGAATGTCAATAGATTTGAGGTGCAGGCTCCATTACTGGCATCAGTAAAGGAGGAGGAGAGAACATTCTAGAAAACTAAGGAATAAACGTAGTTACAAAGAATAGGATGTGAAGTAGTGGCATTGCAAGGAACAGTTAGGACAAGGGTTTAGAGCTCTATCCAAAGAAGAATTATCAATCGAAGTAGAAGACACTAGTAGGAGGAAGGAGATCCATGTAAAATTTGGTTCTCTCGGGAGTAAACGTAAGAGGAAGTGTATCATAGTTAGAAATTAAAAGGTAAGGTTGGTACTATGTGAGGACTTGGGTATGGAAAAATCCTTTGTTTAATGAAAAAAACCCTAACTCGACCATTCATTGGGAAACAAGAACTACAAAACAAGGCCCTCTATTCTCATGTATAGAGAGAGTTTGGTATGGGATTTTAAAGGTATACCATGGTGTTTCACCTTCTCATTCGAGGCTAGCTTGCATCTGAGTTCCATTTTGGGCCCACATGTAGGAAAAAACTTAGAAAAAAATGGTATTAGGTTCCATTACTAGACCTAAAGAGGTGGAGGTCGAGATTTGATCCTTGAAAGGAAGAAATGTGCATGCAACCTATGTGGGTGAAAATGCCAAGCCTACCCATGGAATTATGGATTAGAGATGCCTTGGAGGCTCTGGGGGGTGGATTGGGCATATTCATAGATGTTAAAGTGAATTTTAATTATAAAGTGGATAGGAAAGTGGTGAATTTTTTGGTGGAAATGGATCCTCAAGAAGGATTGTTGGAGGAATTGAATATTGTATGAATAAAAGAAGGTTCAGTCAATGTTTGGGTTATTGGAAAATGTCATTTAGATGTGTTAATTACCATGAAATAGGACATGTATGGAAATAATTCCCTAGAAAGAACAAAAGGTGGGTATGGAGGAAAAGGCAGGTCACCAACAGAGAATAAGGAAGTCTTGAAGAACACTAGTAGAATAGAAGAATTTGTCAAAAGCATCTTAAAATCCTCAATGGAGAGAGTTTTTGGTGATAGGATAATGTAATAGGTATCGTGGGAAAAAAATAAGACCATGAAAAAGGACATTGCATAAGAGAGGCATTGGAGGAGTCTAGTGCAATAGCAAGTCCCATGAATGAATACCCAATGGGTTGTTGGAAAATGGTATGCCTAGAAATATTTATCCTTATTATGAGTGTTTTTGAAGTTAGATAGTTTGGTCGGCGGTCTTTCAAAAGACCTCCCAAACCCATCGTTCCCAGTGGCTAAGGACCCAAACCCTATAAAACAAATTGAATCCCTCATAGACCTCGTTGAATCAAAAGAGTTACCTAAAGGATCGATCTTCCTAGAGAATTCCCATGGGAGATAGGGTTTTGGAGTATTATCCTTAGTAAGAAATATGTCTAAAGAGAGGAAATGAATAGAACTTGAGGTAGAAAGAAAGTCAACTAGATATAAACTAAGGTCTAGGAAGAAAATATCTTAGTAGGATGATTCGAGGATAGAGGGAGGTTTGGTCTTAGATATAGGACATCCCATTGTAGTAGATCAAAAATTTTACCTATCATTACCAAAAAGAAGGCCAAAAAAGAGGTAAAGGGAGGGAAAAAATGGAAATCAATGGAACCCTTAGAGTAAGATGTGCCTCATAGAAAGTAAACCCATGAAAATCATTTCCCTAAATCTGAGAGGGGTAGGGGGTGCCCATAAAAAGTTATCTCTCAAAATATTATTTTCCATTTATAATCCAAAAGTAATAATGATTCAGGAGACCATGTGTGAGGGGACCAAAGTGGTGGCTATTCTATCATCCTATGCAAAAAAATTGGTCCTTTTGTTCTTTAGATTCAAAAGGAAGATTGAGAGGTCTAGTAATAAGGTGGAATAACTCTACGGATCTTATCAATTTCTTGTTTCTCACTACAAGTATCCAGATAGATCTAAGGTCTAAGGAATTGGGGAAAGTCTTTTCCTTCATCAACCTTTATGGCTTATATGGAGATAGAAAGGTGTTATGGGATCATTTTAGAGTGTAGGCTTTGTCCAAAAACAATAATGTCATCTTAGGGGGTGATTTAAGTATCACAATGAACATTAGATAAAAAATTATTTTTTTTTTTGGGGGGGGGAGATTCTAGACAAGATTCTCTAACAGATTACTTTACTCAAATGTTTGATGAATTAGGGCTTTGTAATGTCATCTTAGGTCTAGTAACAATGTTTTCTTATTCACGTCTTCTAAGGGAGGTAAAAGGAATTTGGAGAGTTTATTGAGAGGCAAAGACATGTGCCATTGTGTTCCAACTTCACTACCCCTAACATCATTGGAATTAGGGTTTTCAATAGAAAACACTTTCCCTGGCCTTGGTATTTTCCTTTACTTGCATCAATATCCAGCATATCCATCTTCTCACTACAACTTGAATTCTCCATATCCATGTATCAATCTGATTAATAGATAGGGCAAAGGGTAAGTGTGACTTAGCACACTAGATTTGACCTATATGAACCCATTCAATATGAAAGCTAAGACTTAGCAGTAGCACTAGTAGCATGTTAGGGTTGTGTATAACAACTTAGAATGAATGAAATTGTACATAGGGAGAAAGGAAAATGTGGAGGAGAGGAGATTCCAAGATGTAATAAGATAGGTGTAATGTCCCTAATATGAACCCCATTTGTAATTGTACATATAGGTTGGTGATTCATTGGTACTAATTGTAAATGTAAATGTACATATAGGCTAGTGAGTCGTTGGCACCAAGTTTTGGTTTTGCGTGCACCTGAGTAGTGCGCGAAGGATTGTTATCAATGAAAGGGTGTGCACATTCCATAGTGTTTCGTGCACCTGGGTAAGTGTGTGTGGTTTGCACGCAAAAGGAAGGGTGCACACATTTCACATGGTTGCGCGCACTTGAGTAAGTGTGCGGAGAAGGTTGGAGAGCCTGTGTGGTTATGGGGCTAGTGAGATGGGATGCAAATAGGCCAGTGCACCTATCCTTGTAAAATGTAATCACACTCAAGCTATTAATAATATCACATCGTTGCACGTAGATAGATCAGACAAAAAGAGATGAGGGGATAAACTCCACCGAGAAAGGGAAAAGTGTGGACTTAAGTCCAAGGGAATATTTTATTAATATTTATGAAAAGTGTGATTTATGGATAATTGTTTATCCTAAGTTCTCGAGGGATGGGAACGAGTCACCAAGTGGCTAAAGATAATTTTGAAGGTGAGAAGTGTTCAGTTTAAGTCATGCAATATATATTGTTGGCCTTAGTGTATTTCAGGGGGAAATCATTCATTTTTCATTCCTTAATCATTTAGATTGACACTCCTTCAGGAGATATAGAACAGACTGCCATTATATAACCATGTGCTTGGAAAAACCGATTTGTTGTCGAAGAGATGAGTTGTCAAGACCGTGAGCATTATCTCTAGGTGAGAGTTTTGTTGGGAATTGTTCCTTGGTGGGATGGGCATTAGTTGCAGTGCTTTAAGACTTCATGTACAGCTTGTTGTTGAAGCCCTAGAAGGGAAGTGGGGAAGATGAAGGATTGTTGAGCAGAGAAGGGGCACACTTTCTGGGGTGGGACAAGCATGTGGGGAATGAGAGACTGTAGACTAGTTTCAGCAGTGAGCATATTGGACTGAGAAATTCCATTGTTCATCAGAACTTAGCCTGACATTAGGAATCCTTTTACCCTGGTGGATTTTAAGCCCCAGCTCAGGGGTGACCTATTGCTGAAATTTCATGAGCAACAAAGTCTATGGTTGGGAGGAACGTCTTATTTATGCACGCAGTTGGTGACTTTTCATAAAAGATAAGTGTCATTTATGTGTTTGTCTCATTTACTATGTGCTTAATTATATATGTTTCATATGGGTTTAATTCTTGTATGATTTTGTGTATAAGAAATTGTTGTTATTATGTATAATGTTGCTTGAACATGTAAGTGTGGTGTTGATATTCAGTATTTGTAGTCACACATGATGAGTATGACAGTTTTTATTAGTTATTCATGTTAAGTTAACCTTATAATAATGGTCATGAGTCTCTGAGGCGAGGTTAGAATGGTCGTGCGCATAGGTAAATACCTTGTGTGCACAAGAGGTTTGATTCATTGTGTAGGCAGTGTAATATCCCCATTATAATCCCCAATTTAATTAATGCTTATGTGGATATAATATGTGGCTATGGCCAAGCAATGTAATATACGAATTGTATATCTATGTTTTAATAATAAAATGTGATGCAAGTTGCTAAGGGAACATGGACAAGACATGGGGGCTGAATTAATCCACAAGATGAGGAAGTGTCTAGGATAATGGCCAAGAGGGGTCAAAGGGGGGATTACCCATGTATATTAATTCAACCCATTTTCCTAAACTTGTTAATTGCATATGAACCTTCCAATTTATGATTGAGTGTTCCCAAAGTCAATCATTGAATACATGTAAGAGGGTGGGTGTGAGTGGTCACATCCCAGAGTTATTGGGCACATGGGGGTTGAGTACAATCAGCTCGAGGAAGGGTGTGAGTCAAGAAATGTAATCCAAAGAGAGGAAATTTGTATGAGTTGGGACGACAGTTCTGGGAGAGGAATTTTTTTTGCATGAGAAAAGGGAGAGGGCAAGAAAGAGAGGGGGAAGTTGGTGTAGCCATGGAGATGAATGCTAGAGAAAGTTGGAATGTATTTGGAGCATTTTGGAGCTGAAGATTAAAGAGTCGGGTTGTTATGCCTGAAGAGTGAACTCTGGAGTGATTTGCACTGTAACAACAAGTGTTTGTTGTTGGTTTGTTGGTATTTTCCCTAGCAAAATGTTTCCCTTGAGTTCCCAGCTAAGACATTCCTAGCTACTTGTGCCAAAGAGACCCTGATAAATGAATGGCACATTCATTGGGTTAACCCTGATAAACAGAAGGGACATCCCTTGGGTTATCCCTGATAAACAAATGGTGCATTCCTTGGGTTGGGAAGGTTAGGAGGAAGAGAGTTGGTGAAAAGATTGGGATAGATGTAGGAGAATATCAGTTGGGTTATGAGTTTTGTGAGCTATGAGTGGATTGTGAGAGACCACCCTCTTTTGTGGATTACTAGCCTCAGCTCGGGGGTGACTGGTTGTTGATATTTGGAACAGTCATTCTATGGTTGGGTGGAACGTCTGTCCCAAGAAGTTGGTTGCACCATTATTGTTTAAAGATAAGTTTTTATCTTGTTGTTGAGTTATTTACATGTGTTATTGATGTGCGTGAACTCTGTGTGAATGAGAATGACTTATATGTTGTTGTAATGAGTGTTTTAGATGCATTTCATGTTGATTATTAGCATGTTTTAGATGCATCTATTTTATGGTTATAGATAGTATCTTAATCTATTTTAAAATTGTAGCTATAAGCTACAAGAAATAGTCTAAGAGTAAAATAATTACTTTAGTTAGCATAAATTTCATTTTATGTGTATTTTTCACCGTAATGCCCCTCATATGAACTAGGGAACGTTACATTATGGTATCAAAGATGTAAAAAGAGAGAGAGTCTTGTGTGGTGTGTCCCAGCCTGGGTGGATGGGAATGTTACATTATGGTATCAAAGCTGCAAAAAGAGAGAGTCTTGTGTGGCGTGTCCCAGCCTAGGTGGTTGGGAACGTTACAAAGTGGTATCAAAGCACAGTTTTCAACACTAAGCCTAGATGGACCAAGTTAGCAGAATGTTAAAGTGAAAATTTGCAGAGAATTAATTCAGGAGTATGTCTGCAACTTGTTTTATTAAATTACTGCAGTAAAATTGAGAGAAATTTCATAGGTAATGTGAAGAATTGAGCCCTTTGGAAATTTTGGGCATAAGCAGAATCAGAAAAAAAAATTGGGTATTTTTCTATATAATGACGTCGACATGATGTGGAGGCCACGCGTCAACTGACTTGGTAGAAGAAAGACATGTACTACCATGATGGCATGTATGGGATGACAGTTGGGAGGTGATGTGGATCCATGTGGCAAGCCAACTGTAAGTCCCATGAAACCACAATAAGATCTTGGAATTTGTCTAAGTGTTAAGCTATCACAAGTCCAGACTTATGGTTAAGTGTTGATATTTCTTGGATGGACTTATGAAAGGAAGGTTACAAGATTATGATTTTGTGATTCCACGAGTCCGTGTAGATGGAAAAATGGTTAAGTGTTGAGACTTCTCGGATGGACTTATGAAAGAAAGGATAGAAGATTATGAGTCTGCAAGTCCGCATAGATGGAAAAATGTTTAAGTGTTGAGACTTCTCGGACAGACTTATGAAAGGAAGGATACAAGATTATGAGTCTGTGAGTTTGTGAGTCCGCGAAGGAAAAATAAGCTAAGTGTTGGTGGCGGGTTCATGGAAGGTATGAAGATAGGCTATGAGTCTGTGATTCCACCACCCGCAAGCCCATGAATACAATAAGGAATCTAAGTATAAGTGAAAAGTGAGTGTGGCGGAACTAGGGGAGCAAATTGGAGCAAACAAATAGTCATTGGAAAGTTGTTTCGAAAATGAATGCATTTAAGGAATCTTACTTGAGAGTAGTGAATTAATGTTCTTCATAATTTAAAATGAAGAATGACCTGTAATCTAATTGATAAATATTTTGCAATATACTTATTTCTAACAACAATTATTGCATGCACATTCTTGCAGAATTAGAGATACAGAAAAATAGACTTTAGTTCCTACATGAAAACTAGAGACATGGAGGATACTCAAGGGTTTTACAGCCATGAAGAATAAATTGGAGGTTTGCATACCAGCATGCGTAATGCTGAGACTGAGTCTAATGGGAGAAGAGACAGGCAAGGGACTCTAAATATGAGAAGCCTACAAAAAGAAGTGCAGAGTTATAGGGATGATAATGAGAGGCTCATGAAGGATCAAGAAGAGATACTTCAAAGCATAAATATGTTATAGAAGCAAGTTAAGAAAAACATTGGCATCAAGCAAGCAACTAGTGTTAGACAAGTATATGTATCAAGATCCCATACCAAAAGAGATAATCATGGGAATGATAGGAAATCAAGAAGAATGAGTATACGTCATCATTCTCCAAGTTTTTACACCAAAAGAACTTATTATCAAATGAAGTTGTCAAGGGTCACAGGTGATAGCCATGACCACAGGCAAGCAGGCGGGTGCAGTTTTCAACAGTAGAGGTCCCCTGTGCAGTTCAATTTAGCGCCATCTCTAAGCGTGGTTTGAAGGACGTTATAGTTGGCAGGTGGATAAGCTTTAGCGGGGGCGCTAAAATAGCAGGTGCACCCAGATCGCAGATTGCGACTAGATCAATGACCATGCTTCATTTCGGGGCTGCAACATGCTCAGGCGTTAAAATCCTTGAGTGGGCCGAAATCTAAACCATGGTATTGTGGAAGAGATATGTGGTGGAAGGTGATGAGTTTTAGGCCCAAAAGTGGTGTGGGTCCAAACCGCTTTTGAAGGCCCCGAAATCATGTGCTCATTCAATGTTGAATCCAATAGCATCACGTGGTCGCCCCTTATTCATCAAGCCTCGTCCTGATCCCGAGGAGAAATCAGTTAGTGAACAAGGACTGGTAGTTGAAACCTCAGCTCACTCCATAAATGAAAAGCATGGAGGGTCTGGCCATGGAGATAGAACTGTCAACCCGAGGTACCATGAGGGACAGTTTTTTCCTGCAGGCCCATGTTGATCTGAGCTTTCATCTGACAGAAGGATACACAAATGGAAGAGCCATGGATGGGATGGCCAGATCACCTTCCTAGCGGTTGTCGATTGATCTGAGTATAAATAGATCAGTGGAAGAATATGTTATGGGTCGATGGTTGAGAAGAGATCCCTATTTGTAATAGTTTGATAGAAGAGTTGTTCTCTAGTTGTGTATGAGACATGAGACTTTCTCATTAATAGAATTCAGTTTCTTTCATCATCTTGTTTCCTCTTGTGCTAAAACACTCATGCATGGATGATCCACATGAGATGTTGTAGTTGTATTGTAATGGAGGTTTGATTATAATGTTGCTCTGATCTGTTTCAGTATTTTCTTTCATTGTCTTGTTTCCTCTTATGTTGAAATGCCCATGCATGGATGATCCAGACGAGATGTTGTATTTTTATTGTAATGGAGGTTTGATTATAATGTTGTTGTGATATATTTCAATATCTTAAACTTAAGTTCAAGAGTTCTCTTGTGCCTGAGTTTCTCTGCACCAAGTTGCTTGAAGATCGGATGCTCATGGAATACTTGTCCACTTTCCTCACTAAGTCTTCCTCCTTCTCACCTTTAGCCTTAAACCACTAACTGAATTTAATGAGAACCTCATTTTCTTATGCATTGCTAGCCTAGTTTTCTATGTTTAAAAATTCTTACGATGAGCTTTGTCCATTTGACCTCCAATCATAAACCTACCTCCGCAAACATTTTGATGGGTGTTGGGCTTATCCCCCTGCAATATAAGGGTGACTCTCAACATTAAAATTCATGGTTTTGTTGCTAGGGACGAATTGAATACATTTCCCTGGGATTGAGCAACAAAGAAATTTTGATTCTAAAGGTGCATTAGAAATCAGTACCTTGAAGATTGCAACTCGCACCTGGAAACTCCATTGTTTCAGTTGTGGCTCCTAAAGGCAGACATACGAGGTCAACTCTACAGCTACCTCTAGAAACACTTGAAGCTGACCTAGAAAATATTATCAAGAAAGGAAATACCTCTCAAGAAGGAATTTCAGTGGTTGTACCAAGTGATTCTGGTAATTTACATGACCCTTCTTTTAAAACTCCAGTAGTTGTATCCAATTCTCCTTTTCTACCATCTATTGAAGTTTCCAGAAGGTTGAATTTTGAAATATTCCATGTTGAATTATCCCCTTTTAGTACTCATTTGGAAGAATAAATTTTTGAAACCCTTGCTTCCCCTGATATTGTAAAGTGATTTAGACCCAGGAGCTTAGAAGATTGTCCCACTTTGGGTTTTTCTACTCCTCCTCCAATCAAAGTTGTTGTAACTATAGAGGGGGAAACTTACTTTCCCTTGAACCCTATATCATCCTCCTCCAACACTTAGTTGTTTCCCCTTTACCCTAGGACCACGGCTGTAGTCGTGCCTTTCCAAACTCTATCTCCCCCTAGTTCTCCTACAGTTCACATCCCAATGGCAGGTGCTAATATTCCTAGAAACAGGATGGATGTCATAGTGGCTGCTAGATATGCCCCTCTTATTTTACCTCATCCTATGAATTATCTCTGAGTCGGAGACTAACTTAAGTACATGCCCAAGTTCATAGGGGAGGATGACATAGCTGCAGAAGAACACCTTTCAACTTTTTATAGTTATGTAGATAATCTTAACATTGAAAAATAAGATGTGTGGATGAGAGTTTTTGTACAGAACCTTGATGGTGAGGCTAGGAAATGGTTTAGGGGCTTGACTCATGGATCTATTGCTGGGATTGAAGCTTTGGATTATTCATTCTTGAGGCATTGTGGGGATAAAAAAGATTTTCTTTATTATATTACAGAATTTGGGTCACTTAAGAGGAAAGAGGGGGAATATGTTTCAGACTTCTCAAAAAGATTTGATAATATGTACAATAAGATTCCCACTGAAATAAATCCTACAGAAACCTCTGCCAAGATTACTTATGCCAACGCTTTTGACCCTGAGTTTTTCCTCCTATTGAGAGAAAGAAGAGCTACCTCTTTAGCTCATATGTAATATCCGGCCCTTGAAGTAGAGTCTAATATATTGGCATCTGAAAAACTGAGTAAGTCTGATAGAGACAGAAGAAAATGTAGGATTGAAGATTCAACATTTGATTCCTCTGCTTCCCACCCTCAAGTGGATGAATTAACAAAACTGGTAAAATCACTTTCTAAAAAAATGGATAAATTGAAATTTGAAGGAAAGTGGAGCTATAGGAACCCCCATAATGTTGATAATAGGGGTAATTTCAGAAGACCCAATAATTCCCCTCAAATCATCCAAAGAGATCAAAGAAATAGGGATAGGGATGATAAAAAAATCCAAGCCCCTCTCCTAAATAACCTGGTTACTGATGAAGAAGGAGAGGAAGAAGATGTCCATCCTGAAATCCATTGTCTTGGTGACACCTCTTCATCTCCTCATTTAACCCAATATTCATATGAAGAGTCTCTCATGGATAGCCAACTAAATGAGTTGAGAAAGGGGGAAAGGACCAGTGGCAATCCAAATAGATACAACCTAAGGTCAAAGAAAAAAGAGGGGAAGCCTATCATTTCTAATCAGCCTACTAGAACAGAGAATCTTGTTAAGGGTGTGGCAGCTAGCAACAAAGAAAAAGAGGCACAAAACCCCCAGGTAGTGGTTAAGATCCCTACCCCAGAAGTTAAGGAGATTTTGAAGCCTCCCTCCTCTTTTATCTTTGAGAATGAGATTCAAAAGATTAAAATCCATGTACCTTTTTTGGAGCTAGTTAAGAATGAGGATTTCAAAACGTACCTTTCCAAAATGCTGCAACTTGAACCTTCATCTTATCCCAGAGTCAGTCAAACTCCAAGATGAAAAACCAATTGTCATACTAGGACCTTTGGTAGAGGATAGGGATGACTCTTCCCCTCCTTTCTATACATCATTGAGCATTCATGATAAAGTGTTGCACAATTGTTTGATGGATTCAGGGGAATCTCATAATCTCATGCCTAAGACTATCATGGATTAGATTAGGTTGGAGGTTACAAAAAACTACCATGACCTATACTCATTTGATTCTAGGAAGGTGAAGTGTCTTGGAGTTATCAGAGACCTGATTGTTTCCTTGTTCCAATTTCCAATGAAAAGTGTGGTCATGGATATTGTGGTGGTTGATGTCCCCCCTAAGTTTAGGATTCTCTTGTCTAGATCTTGGATCAAAAGACTAGGGGGAAATTTGCATATGGATATTTCATATGCCACCATTCATGTGTTTGGATGGGAACATAGAAGGCTTTATAGGGAAGCACAACATGCTTACATTATCAGTGATGAAGCAAATCCTACCAACCACCCCATTTTTGCAGTTGATACTGATTTAGGAACCAGTATGTTACAGCTCATTGATGCTCCACAAACACCTATTGAAATCAGAATGAAGAATATTACATCTTGTGAATATCCTCCTCCTAATACCTATGTTTGGAAGGTTTTTTTTTATGGAGCCTCTTCTAGGGAGAGTGTTGGTGCTAGGGTAGTTTTTATTTCCCCTACCCAAGAGACCATATATCTTTCTTACAAGATGGAATTTGAAACAACAAATAATGTGGCAGAATAAGAGGCTCTTGTTTTAGGTTTGAGGGTTGCTAAGGACATGAATATTCAAGAGCTAGCGATGTTTGGAGATGTTGATTTGATTGTTCATCAAGTCAAAAATTTGTATCAAGCTAAACACCCCAGGTTAAGGACCTACAAAAATGAAGTCTGGGATCTTTTCGATAGTTTCTTCTTAGATTTTAATATCTCATTTGTTCCAAGAGAGGACAACATTGTGGCAGATTCCTTGGTTGTCTTAGAAAGTAATTTTAGGGTTCCTTTGCCCCCCAAACTCAAGTATGATGTAGAAGTCAAGTATAGACCCTCTATTCCTGACAATGTCAAACATTAGAAGGTTTTTGAGGATGATATTGAGATAAAAATATTTCTTGAGATGGTGCGTGAATTTTTTGTTTTACATATTGATCAAGATTAGGATACTAAAGAAAGCCCCCATGCTGATAGTTTTCTAAATAAAACTATTGACCATCATATTGTTCAGTTACCCAGTAACCATATTCCAAAAGGACTTGTCCCCTTGGAGAGATTTTTTGACAGAAATGTTGTGGTTGTTAAGACTAAAGGTTCAACTGAAAATGTTGATGTGCCTGAATTAAATTTAGGAACAAAGGAAGACCCAAAGTATGTTAAATTGTCTAGCAGTTTGTCAAAGGAACAAAGGGTTGAGTATGTCAAGATTTTGAAAGATTTTGTCGATGTGTTTTCCTGGAAATATGAATATTTAAGAAAATATGACACCAACATCATTGAACATAAGATCCCTTCGAAAGAGGAGACTAAGCCTTTTAGATAGAAACTCGGACAAATAAATCCCATGATGTTGCCTATTATGGAGAAGTGAAAAAGTTATCAGATGCCCACACCATCATTCCTTTGAGATATTCAGAATGGGTGGCTAACTTGGTGCCTGTAAGGAAGAAAAATGGGGAAATCAGGTAATGTGTTGATTTCAGGAATTTGAACATGAGCTCCAAAAAAGATAACTATACCTTGCCAAAGATGGAGCACATTTTGCAAAGAGTGATTGGTTCATCTAGGATGTCTATGATTGATGGCTTCTCTGGCTACAATCAGATCTTTGTCATGCCTGAATATAGAGAGAAGACAGCCTTCACTACTCCTTGGGGAACATTCATGTATGCTAAAATTCCCTTTGGATTGATGAATGCATGAGCAACCTTCCAGCGAGCCATGGGCATTTCCTTTATTGGGGAGAAAAATAAATTTGTAGTCATCTATCTAGATGACATTACAGTGGTCTCAAAATCTGACAAAGAGCATTGTCATCATTTGAACAAGGTCTTCCTGAAATGCAGAAGGTTTGGTCTCTCTCTCTCAATCCTAAAAAATCTTTGTTTTCTATGAAGGAAGGTAAATTATTGGGGAACATTCTGTCAGCAGAAGGGGTAAGAATTGATCCAAGCAAAGTAGAGGCCATCCAGGCCTTATATTTTCCTAGATCTAAGAAATAGGTTCAGTCTTTCTTGGGTAAAATCAATTTTCTAAGAAGGTTCGTCTCTAACTTTGCTAAATTAGTGAAGTACATTACAGCCATGCTCAGAAAGGGAAATGAGGTGAAATGGACTTCTGAGGCTCGAGAATATTTTGATCAGATCAAAAAGGCCTTGACCGAAGCACCTTTACTGATCAGCCCTGATTATTCCAACGATTTTCTGATATTTTCCTTCGCCTCATTTGACACATTTGTTGTTGTTTTGTTACAGAAAAATATAGAGGGGTTAGAGCGGTTGGACACACCTACC
>SNQJ01S0098588.1:41848-52677 GCA_010110895.2 Picea sitchensis | reverse complement strand
CTTCTATATCATGTACTATATATAGTATAGTAGAAAAGTAGGTTGAAAATGGTCTCCCGAGACTCAAGACGAGATCCCCCAAACTTAGAGCAATCAATTAGAACAGAAAGTCGGGCTGGAAGATCACGATCAGAGTTAAGTCAATGTTCTATCTCAAGTCGGTGATGTTCCCATTTTGCTGCATCAAGTCGGAAAAGAAATTGGATGACCCTTTGTATTTACAGTCATAACTAGTCAAGCCTATATTCTAAAAATGGTTGTAAGGATAACCACAAAGTTGATATTTCTGTCGACTATAGTATTTCTCTAGGGAAGGTCAACTCTGCTATATGTATCAACTATGATCAATCAGGGGTAGTTTTAGTTTTGGGGATAAATGCATATGATCTTACTGTGGATAGCAATTTTCAGTGATCTGTGGATAGCTTCTTTCATCTGGGACCCTAGGACCATATTGAAAGTCATGAATTTGACAGTTTTGTACTGTAAATTTTCCAGAAGTGACAATTTACAGACGAAAAATAAAGTAATATATTAAAGGAGGAGGCATTTACCTCTGCTTTCTCCAATTAAAGACATAATATATAACTTCAAGTGCCACTTCATTTTAGAATTATCCACATTGGAAAAGCCAATACCTTCAAAGCACTAGATCGAGAACGCAGGCTAATGGATACAACACAAAGGTGTTGCCATATTGTTTCCAGTGAGGATGGAACCTGACGACCACGAATTCATTGGAATTCTGGCAAATTCTCCACTTTGCCCTTATGCTACAAGCTAAATGGAAAGTAAAACTTTATATTGCGATTGGTAATTTGAATTTCTTAAAATATTTCTATCAAAGGGGTTTTATAAGCTTCCCATGTGCTCTGTAAAATTGCCCATCTACAAATGTAAAGGTACTCCAAAAAAACAGAACAGATGGGAGGGAGTTTGCAGTGTCATCAGGACGCCTATCCAGGCTAGTGAAATGGTAAATCTATGGATTAAATAAAACGGACAGGATCTTATATTTTTTCAAAATGAGTTCTGTCCCCTGCCAATTGCAGGATCAAGAAAATTGATTCCCTTGAGAAAACTACGAAAGGAAAAATACCGGAAACCCTCAAATTTAATTTATTATCTCAGCAAGGCATGTAGCATGAAGGATTGAAGGAAATGTGTATTGTAGCAGGGTTGGCATGCGAAAAACTGAAGGGTTTATGTTAAATATTTCAATGGAAAATCCAAAATAAAGAAAAGGAAAAGAAAGGAAGAGAAATATAAGCATACCGTTGCTGTAAAGAAAGCCTGGGAAATGGAGTCGTAAAGAACGAAGGAAAACTTTCCGGATAGCTCTATGATGACCTCATCTGCACGGTAAGGGCCCCAGTCCGATAAGCTTCTATTACAATGGCCACTTCATTTGTAGATTTGTTGAGACCATATCGTTGTCTCAACATCGCTACATTGTCCAAGATGCCCTCGAATATGCAGAATATGTCATCTACAACTCGGAAAGATCTGCGCCATTCAAAATCCACCGATTATAAAAACAGATCTATAAAAAAATAAAATTAAATTAAAGGGAAAAAGTGTGAATAGAAAACATACCCGGGTGTGAGAAGAGGCTAGCGCGAGGGCATGTAGGCCATGGCACCGGCATCGCCAAGTTTAATGCAGACGGTTCCAGAATTAGAGGAAACGAAAGATTGAACCACGTCGCTGCCATTTTTCCTCTGGTCAAGGTACAACTTGCTACCGACCCTGAGAAAGATAGCACTACACAAATTCAGAAATGAAATGCAGGTTTGAGTACAGGTTTTGTTTCATTCAAATCCTCCTCGGGTTCCATAACTCTCCGTTCGGTCTCATTGTGACTTACTTGCTTCTAGCGCTTCAATGTCCACTCTGCTTGCTGCCTCTTCCAACTATTTTGATGTTTGCGGTCTGGAGCCCGCCTCTTTACAAATTTAAATTTTTCAACGGATGTGCATGGATCCATTCCATGGCACATGGCATGGCATGACAGTTGGATGGATTATTATGCCATGGAACGGTAGAGGTTTGTGTCACGGTAACGGTGTTTGGGCGAGTGGAGTGGGCAGCCAGCCAGAGCTCTAACACAACGGACGACGGGAGTTCGTACACAGAAAATGACTGCCGATAAAGGTTCAAAACATTTGGGTTTTATCTTACGCCTGCCAAAATGGCCACTCAGAAAATATGTTATTTTTAATTCATTTTTAAAATTTAGTAATTCATAAAAACAAATAACACATACCACGGTAATAAAGTCACATCAAAGAGCTCTGAACCAATTAAAAAATATAATTTCTAAAATTTAATAGATATAAAAATAAATTTATTTTAAAAATAAATTTATTTTAAAAATAAATTTATTTTAAAAATAAATCTTATTAAAATCAAATATGAAAATACATTAATATATCATTTGTTTTTTAGATGCAAAAAGCACCAACTAATATACAAAATCGACCAAGTAATAGGAGTTCAATGATCGTTGAACTCCAAGTGAATGCTAAAGTCCCTCGCAGAAGGCAGGGACTAATAAGGCAACAAATGTGAGTGATACCGTGCTAGAAACAAAATAACAGGAAGAGATGCAACATTTTGAATTAATATAACATACATGAGAACATCTGGATTCTGCAACTTCGTCTGAAGTTCTGATAAAACTCATTATAGGCAGTGATTTTCCTTCTGAAATACTAAATGAAATGGAATATATCTATATCTATATCTATATCTATATCATTCTATATAGATAATGATCTATATCTATATCTATAGATATAATGATAAAACTATATCTATATCATTCTATATCTATATCTATATCTATATCTATATCTATATCTATATCTATATCTGCCATTATATCTATATCTATATCTATATCTATATCTATATCTATATCTATATCTATATCTATATATTCATTATCCTTTTACTTTTCTCAACAAAAACTATTATTCTTTATAAGATTGTCCAATCTTCTTCATTCATGTCTCCCAGTGGTTTAGAACCACATTTATGGATCATAGTTGTTTGATCTTGTTAATGTGATGAATATAATGTTTCTTATTCATCTAAAAGCATAAAAAAATTATCCAAATATCAAAACTCTTTGTTTCTTGTATTTTTTCAAAAAAATCCAAATTATAATAATGTATTTTTCAAGAACCACATTTGTGGCTCCTAGTTGCTTGACCTTGATCTTGTTAGTGTGATGAATAGAATGTCCTTACCCATTTAAAAAGTTAAGAATTTTCTCTAAATAATAAACTCTTTGTCTCATATATTTTGATATTTTTCAAAAGATTTCAAACTTGCTTGGAGGTGATAATAGATGGAACATGTTAGAGTAAAACTTTCAAGTTCAAGCACATAAATGAATGTTAGTCCCTAATCTTTCATTTCAAACTTTAGAGTTTTTTCTAAAATTTCTCAACTATTTTAAAATAATTTTTAAAATAGATATTATATTAATATTAAAAAACAAGATTTGGCATCTTAAATGCAAGAGTGAAAGTTGGAAGAAGTTGGAAGCTTGTTCTACAACCACTAAAGATACATCTCACATAGCCATAGGGAAAAGGCCCACCCCAAAAGGAATGCCAAGATACTCTAGTTGAACATAAGTCCACACATAGGGAATCCAAGCAGGTTAGTTGTCCAATCCAACTAACCAAAAGTTGGTTTGCAAAGAAGTTGACGATTGTAGGGTGAATCCTCCAAGTTTTCACATTTAATGACTTTTATTGGGTTCCCAACAAGGCTCAATGTCATCCCCTAGAGTAGAGGTTGAGGCCATATATGTGGTCTAGACATGGCATGGAGTAGGACCTCTTGATGATTTCAGGGGAAGTGTGTATCATGCCCAAGGATGAGGGGAGGTTAGGGTTGATTGATATGCCTACCTAGGGGAGCATCCTTGCTACTAAATGGTGGTGTGTTGTCTAAAGGGTACCTCTCATTGACAAGTTTTGTTGCAAAACGTATTAGCAGCACATATTGGTGATAGCTCAACGTGTGGGTAAGGTTCATGGGGACTATGGTTTGTGTCATATTATTTCTTCACCGCCCTAGTTCCAAAACTCAAGTTCATTCATTTAGTTTTAGGAGCATTTGGGAAGCCTAGATAGTAGTTGTAGGTTTGGTCAAATGGAATATTGCTCACAATAAAATCATTTGGGATATAGCAAGGTGGCTTATTTGTCATCGGAGGTTGTAGATTACTTGTATTGCAAAGCACGCTTGAGTAAGATGGACATCCTCTTCTAGTGATTTAGTGGTGTGTTCTTCGAAGGATTGGTTAACTTTGGCTCATCTACATGGCTTCCTTCCTTATGACCATCTCACTATCACTAAGCTTGTTGGACTCATCCTGTAGGAAATTGAATCTTTATATCTATATTTCATTTTTGTATTTGTAATTTTTTGAATACATATATAATGTGTCTTCCATGTCCTATTTTTGGGGTTGACATGTCCCCTATTGAGAGTGATTGACCGAACCAAGCCATCTCACCCACTAATGCTTCTATAGCTAGTTGTTGGCTGATGTCCCATGTTGGACACTCATATTTCCATGTCCTCATCCCCTGTGCTCATGAAATGCGACTTAGATCAACAGAGATGCAAAGCATTTGGATGACTTCACAAATTTCTAGCTCTTAATTAATAAATTACAAAAATGAATTCAGGTTCAAAATAGTCTTGGATAATTTTAGGCTTATCATCTGTGCAAAAAATAAAATGTATGAAAAATGGTTTTAGTGTTTCCAACAAGGGCATTACACATTATCTACAATCAACTTGCCAAATTTAGTGATTGTGGTCTGGAATCCAAGCAATCTCTAAAAGATGAACGCATAAAGTATATACACAAGAAACAATTAAAAAAAGGTTATTGCAGTTGCTGCACAAATCCACATAGCGAAACATAGGATCATGTCTATCTAGCATTGATTCAAGTATTTAAGATAGTCAACTCATAATAATTGTTTATCTTATGTCAAACCTACATCAACTTTAATACAATTTTATCCTGGTTGTGATTTGACTCTAACATATAGGGCATGTAGCGATGTTTTGTCCAGTCATAACAGGTTTATCATACAAAACCAGTTAGAAAAATTGTAAGAAAATAATATACATTTAAAAAAGACGCCATTGAAGTGAAAAACAATGAATATTCATCAATTTTACCTAATGACCACATCCAAAAACAAGATTTTTAGCATTCATCAGGCAAAATGGACACATCCGCAAAAGTACAGACAATTTTAGGAATTTAAGAAGAAAGGTGGAAGTACTCTAAATTCGTATAAAAATTATTGTAAGGCATTTAGCTATGAATCCAAAAAAATTACAATTAATGTTGTAAGGTACCATATCTAATATATCAAACTGAAATCAAGAATATTGCAAGAAAATACCATAGAACAACACAAATATAGAGAACCACAACTAGATAATAATACCTTTATTGATAGGAAGTTGAGTTCACTTGCCTCTTCGGGGGGGCAACCTCCAACGTAGCAGTGCTCTTTTACAATAATTCTCCAGACACCTTTATCATACCTCCTACTCTTATTTATACTAGTTCTACCTTCTAAAGAACATTCTAGGGGAAGATCCTTCTGGAAGCGGAAGATTCTATTAGGTCTTCTTACACTGACTTGTTCACAATTATTTAATAGGCCTTATTAACTAACTTCAGCCTTTGTTACATGGAAAATATATATTACTCTAACTAATAACTAACTAAGAGGGGTTAGCATTGGATTCTAACATGCCCTCCTCCTCCAAAAGAAGCCTTGTCCTCAAGGCTGAAGAGGTGGGAACTGCTACAATATGGCCCAGGTTCCCAAGTTGCATCCTCTAAAGATGTGTCCTTCCACTTGATCGGTACTTATTTTATAATGTGACTACGCAAGTGACGCTCACATATGTTGAGGACAACTTCTGGTTGCATCCAAATGGAGCCTTCATCTAATTCTGGCAAGATGGTTTGAACCTTGCAATTGTGACCCACCACTTTCTTCAAACACGAAACATGGAATACCAGATGTATTTTGGAGGTACGTGGAAGGGCCAGTTTGTAGGCAATTGGACCAATACATTTGATAATCTGATAGGGGCCATAAAATTTAAGTGCCAACTTGTGATGGCCCTAGGTTTTGATGAAGGTTTGCTTGTAAAGTTGAGTTTGAGAAACACTTGATCACCTTCTTGGAAGACCCGTTCCGAATGTTGTTGGTCATCCTGTTGCTTCATATGATTTTGGGCCATGTGGAGGTTATCCTTCAAATCCTGGAGGGTAGCTTCGTGACCTTTCAACAACTTATTAAGAGCCTAGACCTTGAATGTGTCTGGAAGATATGAAGTTACAAAATGTGGTTATTGGCCATACATTGTTTCATATGGTGTCATTTTGGTTGTTGTATGATAGGAAGTGTTGCACCACGGTTCTGCCAAAGGGTAACCATTGCACCCATTGATGTTGTTTGTCTGAGGAAAAATGACGCAAGTAGGTTTCCAAACATTTATTGACCACTTCTGTTTGGCCATAAGTCTGTGGGTGGTATGTTGTGCTCATGTTCAATTGTGTGCCCTATAATTTAAAAAATTCTTGCCAAAATGTGTTGGTGAAGGTCAGGTCACAATTGGACACAATGGATGTGGGCATGCCATTCAGTTTGAAAATATGATCAATGAAACTTGTGCTACCATATTATGCGTAAAAGGGTGTGGTAAGGCACAAAAATGTGCATACTTTGAAAGGTGATCGACCACGACAATGATGACAGACTTGTTTCTCACTCTGGTAAGGCCCACTATAAATTCCATGGAGATGTCAGTCTAGATTGAAGTTGGAATGGGTAATGGATGGAGATCTCCTCGGTTCTTGATAGTTTCACCTTTATTGCGTTGGAAAATATCACATTCTGTGACAAAAGTAAGGATGTCCTTCTTCATGCCTTCCCAGAAAAAATAACGGCGAGCACGAACATATGTATTTTGGAATCCCGAGAGGAATGTAATTCATTTAATATGTGGGGCTTAAGTGCAGACGTTGGAGACAAAACCAATCGCTCCTTATATCTAGGATATTATCTTGCCAGGTGTAGCCAATGGGCGGGTTTGGGTCCTCCTAAAGGTGTTGAATTACCTATGATATAGTTGGGTGGGTGAGCCACTCCTATCGAACTTTCTCAATCCAATTAGGAACTAGTAAGGATAAGGCAAAGAGGGAACCTTCATCCTCATATTGGTGTGACAAGGCATTAGCCACTACATTGTCTTTCCCTTTTTTATATATGATCTCATAATCATAGCCCAACATTTTGGTCAGCCATTTTTTTTGTTCTGGGGAGGATAACCTTTGTTCTAGGAAATACTTCAGACTATGGTGATCGGTTTTGATCTGAAAATGATGACTCTCAATCCAATTAGGAACTAGTAAGGATAAGGCAAAGAGGGAACCTTCATCCTCATATTGGTGTGACAAGGCATTAGCCACTACATTGTCTTTTCCTTTTTTATATATGATCTCATAATCATAGCCCAACATTTTGGTCAGCCATTTTTTTTGTTCTAGGGAGGATAACCTTTGTTCTAGGAAATACTTCAGACTATGGTGATCGGTTTTGATCTGAAAATGACGACTCAATAGATACAGTCACCAAGTGTGCAAAAGATGGAGAATGGTTGTCATTTACTTTTCATATGTAGATTTTCCCATATTGCGGCCACTTAAGGCCTAGTTGGCGAAAGAAAGAGGTCTACCTTCTTATGTTATGACTATGCCAATACCAGTGCATGAAGCATCAAATTCCACAAATTTTTTTTTGTTGAAGTCAGGGGCGACTAAGATGGGGGTAGTGCACATGGCCTGCGTTAAATCTGACAAATCTTGTTCTGCTTTCGGTGTCCAATGGAATGCATTCTTTTTAAGAAGGTCTGTCATTGGATTGATAATTTTTCCATAATGGTGGACAAACTTCCTATAGTATGTCGTGAGCCCCAGGAAACCCCTAAGGAATTTCAATGTCTTGGATCTCGACCAATCCTACATAGCTTGAATCTTTTTGGGATCCTCTTACACCCTCACGACCCACAAGGTGTCCCAAGTATTCTACCTTGTTCGCCCCAAAAGAACACCTGGCCCTTTTGACAAACAATTGATTGTCCTGTAACAATTGGAGTACTTTGTCCACATGGTGGAGATGGGCCTCCCAAGTGCGGTTGTAAATGAGGATGTCATCAAATAAGACCAGAACAAACTTCTGGAGGTAAGGCTTCAAGAGTGTATTCATGAGACTTTGGAAGGTAGATGAGGCATTGCAAAGTCCAAAAGGCATTACCAAGAATTCATAATGGCCTTCATGAGTCTGAAAAGCAGCCTTCAGAATATCTTCTTCATTCATCCTTATCTGGTGATAGCTGGAGCGAAGATCTAATTTGGTGAAGAAACATCTCCCTGGAAACTTATCCTTAATGGTCAATTTATTAAGGATGCAAAAATTTGGACACATGCGCCATGAACCCTTTTTTTTCAAGACCATCAGAAGAGGGGATGAATACGGGCTGGTACTTGGGAGAATGACCCCTGCCTCCAACAATTCCTGTACTATTTTTTGTATTTCATTTTTATGAGAAAATGGATACATGTATGGGCATACATTGGGGGGCTAATTTCCTAGTAGGAGAGGGATGTTGTGATCATGCTCACCCTGGGAGGGGGGTAATTATGTTGGCGTCTCAAAGATCCTATGGCACTTGTCCAAGACCAATTGCAAATAAAGCTAGACTATATGAGATGATGGATCACTGACTTGGATAGCATTAAGTTGAGAAATCACACCATGGAGGCCCTTCTTCAAGAGTTTCTCCATCCGGTGAGAACTAATAATTTCCAGAGAGCCATCTTGTAGCCCCTGGAGGGTATAGGTGTGAGCCTCTTAAGTAAATCTCATATATAACTCTTGATAATCCATGGTAATTGGTCACAGAGTGTGAAGCCATTCAACCCCCAAGTAAATATCACAACTGCCCATGGCTATTGAAAACATGTGAGTATTCAGGTGATAATCTCCCATTTGTAGTTTGACATTCTCAAATCAGCCCCTACATTTCATTGTACCACCATTAGCTAGAAGGATTTGAACATTAGAAACTGGGCGAACAAAGTAGTTGGCATCCTCAACGACCCTGCGATCAATAAAATTATGGGTGTTACCACTCTCAATCAACACCACGACCGATCGATGTTTGATGTAGCCCTTGATTTTTAATGTTTGTGAGAAGAAATACCTATGAGGGCATGGACATATATGACAGGTTCCTCCAGTTTCGTCGGGGATGTGACATGATCTGTGATGGGAAAATTTGGTTTTGTATCTTCTGATTTGGTGGCATCACTTGTCAAGATGTCCTCTACAAAGATGGCTTCTGACCCATCGAGTTGGAAGAATTTTTGTTAACGACATTTATGGCTCGACGAATACTTTTCATCACAGTAATAAAAAAGGCCTTGCTTCCTTCCTTCATCCATTTCTGATGGAGATACCTTTTGGACTTTCAAAGTTTGGGTAGGAGTAGGGGAGGCCCTTGGACAAGGGCGGTTAGGAACTGCATAATGAAGGGGTGTGACATGAAGAATGGTCTCAACCTCCAATTCTAATTTGCATGGCTGTAACCAGGTAACAGGATGGTGCATGCAAACATGAGCCCGAATGGCGTCTTTTAATCCACTGATGAATCATTCAAGATAGAACTCATCAGATAAGCCCTCAGTTCTGATATCCATCTGTTCAAATGCGGTGACGAAATATGTTACTAATCCTATTTGTTTCAGCTTGGTGAGTTGGCCCAAAAAATGAGATTCCCTATCAAAACGGACACAGATTGATTTGGTGAACATGGTCTAAATTGGGTGTCCTGGATAACATTTCTTATGCCATTTCCACCATTGCCATCATTTGATCTAGATACAGAACCCCCACATGAAGTTTGGTCTCATCATCCCAAATATCATGAAGAGAGAAGTAGTGTTCCATTTGAGAGACCCACCCAGCCGGGTTTGATCCATCAATTTTATGCATCTCAACTTTGGGTACCTTATTCTAGTGATTGGGGGAAACCCAAGGAGAGTGGGAAAGAGGGGTATGCTCATAGTGGGAAGAGTGAGAAGCATATGGTTGGTATTCAGGGTGCTTTCCCTTGATGTGCGACAAAATGGCGTGGATGTCCTAGGAGAGGGTTTTCATGTTTTGATCGAGGGAGTCCATGTGTTGTAACATGGTCTATTCTATGGAGTTGATGCACTTAGTCAGGTCGTTAACCCTAGTGTCTATCTCTTCGAGGGTTTGAGAGCGGGTGATAGGGGCCTTTGTGAAAGATTATGGATATTGATACCTCCGCGAGCAGCACACGATAAGGATTTTGGTGGGATAGGTGGAAAATGAGGGTGGTTGGAAGGGCATAGTGGGTCCACGGAAAAAAGAGGCTAAAAAATGATAGGTATTGCTGAAATTAGGACAAAAAGAGGAATCCAATGGTAAAGGTCCCAAATAAGGTGGTCGGGACTGTTAGAGTTACTTCACACAGACCTAGGATTTCTTTTTCCTAAGGTTTTTTTATTTGTTCATTAGTCATACTTAGTCATTATCCAATCTCCTCTATTTTAGGAGAGAATATTCCACCTAGAGAATATTCTCTTTTAATTCACACTTCAGTTTGACTAGTTGAGTTGAGTTTAGATGTTGCATTGGGATCATCACCATGCAACATTGGGATCATAACCATGCTAATTC
>SNQJ01S0098588.1:25531-39644 GCA_010110895.2 Picea sitchensis | reverse complement strand
CCAAAGGCTTTCAGCAGGTTCATGGTATTGACTATGATGAGACCTTCGCTCCAATAGAGAAGATGGATTCCATACGATTGGCACTTGCCATTGCGGCAGCCAAAGGATGGGAAGTCCATCAGATGGACGTGAAGAATGCATTTCTTCATGGTGATCTCTCTGAGGAAATCTACATGGATCAACCCCAGGGATTTATGCAGGACTCATCTTTGGTCTGTCAACTGAAGAAGTCACTTTACGGCCTCAAGCAGGCTTTGAGGGCATGGTATGCCAAGATGGACTCCTACCTATTGTCACAGAACTTTGTATGTTGTAAATCAGACCCAAATGTATACATGCTCAGGACGACTAATTCACTTCTACTTTTAGTTCTGTATGTCAATGATTTGTTGATCACGAGTTTCTCGATTTCAACGATTGCTGCAGTCAAGAGGATTCTTCATGAAAAGTTTTTGATGATGGACATGGGTTTGATACACTTCTTCCTTGGACTTCAGATTAGTCAAGATGCATCAGGCATCAAACTGTCTCAAGCCAAGTATGCACGAGATCTCCTTGAGAGATTTCACATGACAGACTACAAGTCTACTCCGACTCCTTTCCTATCAGGAGTCAAACTTGAGGATGGTGGGGAGACTCCATTGGTTGACATCACACTGTACAGACAGCTAGTGGGGACCTTGTTGTATCTCACACACTCTAGACCAAACCTCTCATATGCAGTTGGCGCAATTTATAGGTTCATGCAGGAGTCGCATGAGCTACATTGGAAAGCTGCAAAGCATATCCTTCGATACGTACAGGGCACTATCACCTTTGGGATTCATTATGCAATAGACTCTACATTAGATCTCATTGGTTTTACTGATTCCGACTGGGCTGGCGATAGCATTGATCGCAAGTCCACATCTGGTTACTCACTTACTCTTGGTTCTGAGCCTATCTATTGGTCGAGTAAGAAGCAAGATGCCATTGCTCTATCTTCAGCCGAGGTAGAGTACAGAGGGGTAGTTAACATAGCCGTTCAAGTTATGTGGCTACAACAGTTTCTCACTGAGTTGGGCATTCAGTTTCATCGGTCGATCGTCATCTGGTGTGAAAACCAAAGCACTCTAAAGTTATGCAGAGATCCAGTTCATAGGCAGTGGATGAATCACAACGAGATCCACATGCACTACATCCGAGACTTAGTACACAACGGGATCATCGACTTACAGTTCTATCCTTCAGCAGAACAGATGGCAAACATTTTCACCAAGACCTTCACTGAGCAGAAATTCCATTATCTACGAGGTCGTCTTGGAGTGAAGGACACAGTTTCCTAGCAATTGTAGTTCTTCTTTTACATACATTGTACCTTGAGGGGGGGGTTTCCCATTAGGTTTTCCCTCTTTCCTCACTTTATTTTCAGTGTATCTTTTGTACTTGGGTACCTAACATGGCCTCGTTGTCGGGACCCAATCTTTATTTTCACCATAGTGATGTTCAGGGGGGGTGTTGGAGTTACTTCACACACACCTAGGATTTCTTTTTCCTAAGGTTTTTTATTTGTTCATTAGTCATACTTAGTCATTATCTAGTCTCCTAGATTTTAGGAGAGAATATTCCACCTGGAGAATATTCTCTTTCAATTCACACTTCAGTTTGACTAATTGAGTTGAGTTTAGATGTTGCATTGGGATCATCACCATGCTAATTCGACCTTACCTTGCTATCATCGCCAAAGTGGCGCATTAGCCTTGATTCCTTGAGTTAACTCCTCACTACTTTTTGTTCAGTCAGTTAACTGAAGACTAGTTGACTAGTTAACTCAACCAGGTGGCAGTTCACTCCCGTAACTGCCTGAGAGACTAGAATAGGTGGTAGTTCACTCCCGTAACTATTGGTGTGTGTCTAGATCACTCTAGACCACCACTATGGCGACTTGGTTCACCTCAAGTTGAACTCATTGAGTTATACAGAGTATATCATGTGTAAATTATTCATTATTCATAACGGTTAATGAGAATTCTTTCTCTTCTTCTTATTCCTTCTCCTATTCTCTCTGCAAATGTGTGTATTATTGTTTAGCTAGATCTATTATGTGCAGGTTCAACACATTTACAGGGACCACAAGAAAAAAAAATGTAAAAAAATGATAGGTATCACCACGATCAGGACGAAAAGAAGAATCCAATGGGATAAGTCTCAAATAATGGTGCGAGCAGGCCCCAGACTTACTCCAATCTGAATAATATTGAAGTGGTGAAATGTCCAAATTCTTAACAAGAAGAAATTTGTAGTAATTTTTCAACCCGAATGTAGGAGGCAAGGTTGCACGTCAATAGATCTTGTTTGTTTTGTTGTTGTTGTGTTTTCGTCCCAAGGGTTAGGGTGTTTAGGGTTTCTACAGTTAAGGGTTTTCCCTGTGTTATAGCTCTTCGATATACGTGCGGGGTCGTACAGTATTACTGAACCCAATATCTCAGGGCACCAACTAAGAAGGCTACACCATACGCTTAGCCGTACTACCCCATTACCCATGTACTAGAGAGTATCTTCCTAATTGTTGTTCTCAGTGGCACTGTAGCAGTCATAGAACCGATTGGTTTATCTACGGAGGGCTTCAGGATATCTAGGCTGATCTTTATACATGTTTTGTCTGATGTAATACCACTTGAAGGGGTACCAACAAGGGTTACAAGGGTGGCCAACAATGTGCGCTTAAGTACCACTAGTAGTTCCTACAGGTATGCTTCCACGACCATGGATTTATGCACTGAACGACAAATCACTGTAGATTTAAGATGCCAGAATACATCCCTACCCTGAAAAAATTTACCCACATTTCTTGCCCAGGAAAGAGCTCTGATACCACTTGTAAGGTATCAAATCTAATATATCAAACTGAAAACATAAATAATGCAGGAAAATACCATAGAACAACACAAATATAGAGAACCACAACCAGATAATGATACCTTTATTGATAGGAAGTTGAGTTCACTTGCCTCTTTGAGGGGGAAACCTTCAACAAAGCAATGTTCTTTTACAATAATTCTCCAGACACCTTTCTCATTCCTCATACTCTTATTTATACTAGTTCTACCTTCTAAAGAACATTCTAGGGGAAGATCCTTTTAGAAGCGAAAGCTTCTATTAGGTCTTCTTGCATTGACTTGTTCACATTTATTTAATAGGCCTTATTAACTAACTTCGGCCTTTATTACATGGAAAATATATATTACTCTAACTAATAACTAACTAAGAGGGGTTAGGATCTAATCCTAACAAATGTGGTGGAAGAAAGATTGGCCAGGTTTGCAGCCAATTCCTTCTCCTCCTCCCACCGATACTAAAAAATGTTGGATTTCTATCCCTTCTTTCCTTTAATTAAGGAGGATTGCAGGAAGTGAAAAGCCTCACTTGGGTGCAAATCTCTTCTCACTAGATTTGTGATGGTGAAGTTAACTTTGTATCCCTTAGAATTCATATTTGTATCCCTCAGAATCCAAAGGAGATCAAGATCTGATTACAGCTTAGGAGTCCACCAAAAATAATGAATTGGATTTATGATACTCGGATTAGAGGTTTTTGATTCTACATAATTGCTTTTCCGACTCATGAGATCATGTCAAAGACTATTGTCATTTTGGACTGATTGAAGTCCTGAAGGACTATATTGAAATATTATGACTATAAAATTTTCCAGAAGTGTTGCTGATTTTATACCTTATTTTGTATTATATTTCATATATTTGTTTGGGGAAAGAGAAAGATATCTAGCAAGTGAAGTCTAGTTTTATCTAAAACATATTTGCATTGAACACTTCCTTACTTAAGCATCCCGTGTATCAAATCTTCTGGAGGAATAGATCTTGCAAAGGAATCATAACCATGTTTTTCCATGCTATTTGTTTGGAATCTGTCTGCACACTGATACTGTTGACTAGAAGCATAATGATCGTTGCCAAGTGGTGGCGGAAGAGGAACCTTATCAGGCATCCTGCCTATGCGGCGATTGCAGTGCATCCTCACATCAACTACATGTACCTAATGTTTCTCAACCACAATGAATAAAAAAGCCTCTCTCTTCCTTATGCTCAACAGAATTTGTTTTCGTTGGAAAACCTTTTTAACATATAAATAGAGGAATATACAGCGTAGAGGTACAATTTCCTATAAAAGTTACTTCCATCAAAATATGTGAAACTTGGTGAACGTAATTACATTTCTCACTGAAATGTAATTATTTTGAAAAAATACAAGATGAACAACTAGTAAAACTTAGCAATCGCTCGTGATAGATTCCTTGATAAGGGATAAAATGGTCAGTTCCAATAATACAGATTTGTAAAGGTCAAGGAAAATCTGATAACAAAATGTTTCCTCCTCATATATATTTGTAATAGTTAGCTAAGAAAAGGAAAAAAATCTAATTTGATATTCAGATTAAAAAGACAATTCATGTGACCCATCCTACTCAAATTTGCAGAAAGGGAAGCTTTTAGAGTGGATTCTGGCCCACCCTAGTCAAGTTTGCAGAAAGGGAATCTTTTAGAGTGGATTTTGGTAAGCAAAAATTGGACGAGCAGAGTACAAAATCAAGATTGTAAAGAATGTAATCAATGATAGTTTCATGGATTGCACCAAACACTTCTGAGAAAACAGTGTGGGACCAAGCTAAAAACATGTATATTATAACAGATGTCTATTAAAACAACCAAAGCTAAAAACATGTGGACCATTGGATCATATTGAACCGACCAGCAATTCACATCATATCAGCTAGAAAAATATCCATGCCCTGGAAAACAATGGATGGGTTTGGAGCTGGTAATTCCTAATTGTACTGGAAATAAAATAAAAAAAACAAGAGGTTTGCACTCACCGGTACTTGAATATCAAAAGGTTTGTAACCTACATACATGGTACGAGAAATGTGGAAAAAATTAAGCGGTCAAAAACGACGATATAGAGACAAGAACACGTTTCCCAATACAAGCCTCGACTGAAGAATTTTCTGCAACTAAAAAAATAAAGCCTTGACTGAAGAATTTTCTGCAACTAGAGACCAATGAAAGGTGTGGGATATTCTCAACCAAATTTAAAAGATGTTTCACAGAGATTAGTTGATATTGGAAGCAACAAAATATAGTTCATTAGAGTTGAACCAATAGCAACTGAGGAATCAAACAGTAAGATGACAAAACTAAGAGAAAATTGTTAAATTAAATTAAAAAGTACCAAGGACAAGTGTTTCTCATCACCTAGGCTCCTAGGGGTGAAAAAATGTCCAATATGATCCCTAGTGCATTAATTTCATGAGATGTGAAATTAAAAGTGACTTTATGATAAGTTAATGAAGTGGGTGACTAAAGGGTCTCTTAATCACCACCGTTGATCTAATCTATTTTCCACCGTTAGATTAGATGACTCTTCAATTTCCCTCATTGAGTCAAATTAGGGAAAGAGGCGCCCCATTCTTTTGGCATTGTTCATGAGACTTGGAGAGCACAAGAGAGAGAGAGAGTCGAGCCGAGGAGAAGAAGTCCATTTGCAGAATAGAGCATGCATCCCAAGCCTGTTTTTGGAATGCAAATCGAGGAGGGAAAGTACAGCAGAGTACTGAGGCCGTATTGTATGGTTTTTATGTAGACCATACAACTGATACTTGGCACAGAAATCGAGGAAGTGGACTGTATGATTTTCTGAGTGAGAGTGACATGAAAATTGAGGCAAATTACAGTCATGAATTTCTGAAAAAATATTTCAGCAAGCAAGAACATTTCTCAACGCACACCGTACAATATTTAATGTTGTGACAACCATACTATGTACAGATTTATGGGCATATAAATCGACGAGCTGATTGACATGGTTTCCTAGGCTGTGTGTGGGTGCAGAAAACGAGATAAGTCTGAGATTTATTTGCTAAAGATGACTGTTGTAAGAAAAATTCTTCCTGAGCTCTGAATAATAAAAGCCCCCCCTCTCTCATTGGTTTTCCCCTTGTAGGTTTTTCCAGGGTCTTGATTTTTGGACCAAAAATCTATGTTCATTTTCTAAGTGTGTTTTATTTATGAGTTATTTGTTGTAGAAGACTTCATGTGTTTCAGTTCATGAGTTATATATTTTTTGCTAATTAATTTGCAGCTGAAAATTGCAATGTGGGTTGGGCATTAAACTATGTTGTCTCATTGAGACATGAAACCGGGTTGGGGTCTGAAATTTCTACATGGTATCATAGCTAGAAAGTGTGAAGGGCATAAATATAGTAGCCACAAAGAACAAGGATTTTGCTAAGAAGAGGAGGTACTTCACCAGGTAGAAAGTTGTGGGCTTGTGTTTCAATTGAGAGGGTCAATGGCCACCAGTTTGAGGGTTGAGGACAGATTGGATGGAGCTGCTAATTTCAGCTCATGGAAGGAGAGGATTGTGTTACTTCTGCAGGAGTGTGAGTTGTGGGATATTGTGGAGAACTCACAAATGAATCACGTGATGTTGCTTACGAATTCTCTACTCTTTTGGCAGCCTACACCAAAAATAACATTAAGGCCAAAAGACTTATCCTTGATGGCATTAACGACCATGTGATTCCACATGTGACCAGGAAGTCCAATGCCTGTGAGATGTGGGAATCCTTAACCAAGATTTACGAGAGTTCCAATGAAAATCGGAAAACAGTATTGAGGAAGAAACTAAAGAGCATTAAAATGACCAAGAATGAAAGTGTTGCCCCCTATCTTACCAAACTCACTTAGATGAGGGATGAACTTGGTGATGTTGGGGAGGTTGTTGCTGACAGTGAATTAGTGAGGATTACTTTGAATGGGGTAACCAAACAATGGGCTATCTTTGTTGAGGGAATTGTGGCAAGGGAAAATATTCCCAAGTGGGACCATCTTTGGGATGACTTTATTCAGGAGGAAACTTGAAGAGGCTATGTGCATGGGAGTTCATCTATAGGTAATGAAGAGGAGAATGTGGCACTTGCAACTAAAGGAAAGAACAAGTCCAAGGGAGGGAACAAGCAGAAAGGTAAAGGAAGAAAGACATGAGCAAAGTCAAGTGCTTTGCTTGTCACAAGTTTGGGCACTATTTTGGATAGTGTCTAAAAAGAAGAAGAAGCAAGTTGTAGCTTCAGTAGATGTGGAGGAGTTACCCACAGGTTCGATAAGGAGTATTCATTGTTAGTGTGTCCTCAGGTTACCAATTCATAGGGTATTGTTTCTCAGTCTACTAGTTCTCAGACGACCTCAGGATCATCTTCAGGTACACAGTCTTTAGGTGGTGGGATTGAGGAGGAGGAGTCCCCTCCACATGGTGCTACTTCAGAGAAGAAGAAGCCCAAGTGGATTCAAGACACTTTGAAGGAAGCACATGGATCTGTGGGGAATCCTAGGTAGACTGTGAGGGAGAGTAAACCTCCTGAGAGGTTTTGCAACTATCTTGTGATGGTGAGCAACATCAGAGAGTTTGAGCCTTCCACTTTTGAGGAGGAAACAAGTCAGCGGGTCTGGAAGGATGCCATAGTGGAAGAGTACAATTCGATCATGAAGAATGATGTTTGGGAGGTGGTTCTGAGACCTAAGGGGAAGTTAGTGGTGACTTCCAGGTGGATCTACAAAATCAAGTATGATGTTGATGGAAGCATTGAGAAGTACAAAGCTTGGTTTTTAGCTCAGTGGTTCTCATAGGTAGAGGGAGTAGACTATGATGAGACCTTCGCTCCAGTTACTAGATATACCTCGACCAGGGAAGTGATCTCCATTGCAGTATATATGGGTTGGAAGATCCATCAGATGGACGTGAAGACCACATTTATGAATGGTCTCATAGAGAAGGAGGTGTATGTAGAGCAGCCACAGGGCTTTAAGGTGTGTGGGAGATATTCTCATGTGTGCATATTGAAGAAGGCTTTGTATGCGCTGAAGCAAGCTCCTAGAGCTTGGTATTTGAGGATAGATACATACTTGCAGCAAATGGGTTTCGAGAAGAGTGAGGTGGATCCCAACCTTTATTTCATTGTGGTTGGGGAGGATCCTCTCATTCTTGTGCTATATGTGGATGATCTCTTCATTACAGTGGCTGATAGACTCATAGTTGGTTGCAAGGAGAGCCTTGATTCAGAGTTCGAGATGAAAGACATTGGACTGATGCACTACTTCTTGGGATTGGAGGTTTGGCATGAACTTGGACACATCTTTCTGAGACAGAGAATATATGTTGTTAACATTCTTAGGAGATTCTGAATGGAGGATTGTAGGCCCATGTCCACACCCATGATAACCAACTAGAAGAAGCTTCATTCTTCTGAGTCAAAGTTGGTTGATCCCACGTTGTATTGTCATTTGATTGGTTTGGTGATGTATCTGGTCAACACTAGACCATATCTTTGTTTTGTTGTCAACTCTCTTAGTTTATGGTGGAGCCTCAGAGAGTGCATTGGGTGGAAACAAAACATGTGCTCACGTACCTTAAGGGTACGATGGATTATGGCCTCAACTATGAGAGAGGGGATGGAGTCAGATTGATTGGCTATAAAAATTTAGATTGGGCAAGATGTGTCAGTGACAGGAAGAGTACCTCAGGTTGTTGCTTTGGATTGGGCTCGACAGTGGTTTTTTGGTTCAGTCGGAAGAAAAAGTCAGTGGCTTTGAGTTCTGGAGAGGTTGCGTATATGGCAGCTAGTCATGCCAGTTGTGAGGCCATATGGATTCACACATTGTTGGTTGGGATATTTGGGGTGCAGATGAGGCCCACAGTGATTTACTGTGACAATCAGAGTTGCATCAAACTCTATGAGAATCTAGTTTTCCATGACAGGTCTAAACACATCAAGATTAGATATCACTTCATCTGGGATTATGTTCAGAGAGGAGCAGTTGAGCTACAATTTATATCCACAGATGAGCAGGTGGAGAACATCCTCACTAAAGCTTTGGGAAGAGGCAAGTTTGTACCTTTTAGAGATAAGCTTAGGGTGGTAAGGAACACTTTCCTCGGTAAGAGGGAGTGTTAAATTAAACTAAAAAGTACCAAGGACAAGTGTTTCTCATCACCTAGGCGCCTAGGGGTGAGAAAATGTCCAATGTGGTCCCTAGTGCATTAATTTCATGAGATGTGAAATTAAAAGTGACTTTATGATAAGTTAGTGAAGTGGGTGACTAAAGGGCCTCTTAATCACCACTGTTGATCGAATCTATTCTCCACCGTTAGATTAGATGACTCTTCAACTTCCCTCATTGAGTCGAATTAGGGAAGGAGGCACCCCATTCTTTTGGCATTCTTCATGAGACTTGGAGAGCACAAGAGAGAGAGAGTCGAGTTTAGGAGAATAAGTTCATTTGTAGACTAGAGAACACATCCCAAGGTTGTTTCTGGCATGCAAATTGAGGAGGGAAAGTACAACAGATTATTGAGGCTGTACTGTACAGATTTTGGGTAAACTATACAACTGATACTTGGCACAAAAATCGAGGAAGTGGAATGTACAATTTTTTGAGTGAGATTGGCACAAAAATCGAGGTAGAGTACAGTCATAAATTTTTGGAAAATTATTTCAACAAGCAGGCACATTTTTTGAGGCAGATCGTACAACATTTAATGTTGTGACAGCCATACTGTATACGTATTTCTGGGCACATAAATCAAGGAGTTGATTGGCACTATTTCGTAGGCTATGTGTGGGCACCAAAAATGAGATAAGTCTAAGTTTTATTTGTTGAAGATGACTGTTGTAAGAAAATTTCTTCCTGAGCTCTGAATAATAAAAGTCTCCACTCTCTCACTGGTTTTCCCCTTGTGGGTTTCTCTAGGGTCTTGATTTTTGGACCAAAAATATCTGTGTTCATTTTCTAGGTGTGTTTTATTTCCGAGTTATTTGTTGTAGCAGACTTCATGTGTTTCAGTTCATGAGTTATATAATTTTTGCTAACTAATTTGTGGCTGAAAATTGCAATGTGGGTTGGTGAATTAAACTATGTTGTCTCATTGAGACTTGAAACCGAGTTGGGGCTTGAAATTTCTACAAAAATTTGGTAGAGAATTTCACACTATGCTGTACAGGGACCCATCTCACCCCCCTAAAAAAAAAAAACCTGCCATTCCAATGTTTTAGGGACTTGGGGACCCATAGGAAACATCCCCAATCTACCAAGGACTTCATCAAGGACTCAGGGACTTGCTGGCCATACCCAAGACATTTTAGGCAGCTTTCATGGGTGTTTAGGACAAATTTTGGGGACATTATAGGCAGATTTCAGGGATGTTCCTGGTATACTTCCAGGATGTTGCGGGCATATATATTTGGTTTTGACAATGGACATTGATCATTAGACAATATGATCATTTATCCCATCCATTTTTTCATATTATACCAAATCTAAGTTTGATATGTACAAGTTGTAGCTCATAACATGGGTTTTGTAAGATAGGTTTTGATTTGGGTTCTTGTTGATTTAACTATTGCCTTTTCAGCGACATCGTTACAGCGAGCAAAGCCTCCATCTCAACAAACAAGAAATGCAATATCTCAAAGGTTTGATCCTTGTGGTTATTGTTCATGTTCTTCTCATTTTTGGGGTCATCTTAGCTTTTACACATTGTACATCAGTGCCCAAGATTTATTCAAGTCCAGTTCTTCCACTATCCCAACCTCAATCATTGTGGAAACAATCAGATAGTAGTGACTTGGATTGGGTACTAAAGGTTTGAAAAAAATCATCTTCAATCACCTTCTTTATCTAAATTATGAATCTAATATATTTACATAATGCAAGCATGTATATCCCAAAGTGTTTTGTAGTGGTTTTCAACACAGATGTAAAAATCCACAAAACCTATTGAGAAGGGAATGTCTTTTAAAATAAATACCATAAACAACAAATATGAGAAAGAAACGTTGTTACATGACAGACATTTGTCTCATAGGCCCTTCATGGACCTTATTACAAATTGAAAATAGTTACACTTAAGTGTCCTAAAGTTAAACTGTATTTTGCTTATGTCTAGGTGTCAATGATGGAATGTCCCTCAACCATATTCTTAATTGCCCAAGATTTTTCAAAACTAGTAAGTGCAAGGGTGTGCATAATACTATACAATATAGAGTATTATGCTTACAAGAAGCTACAAATATTTATGGTGAATTCTAACTTTTCAAATATTTTTTAATATATATGTGTGTGTGTGGGGGTGTGCTCTAGTTGTCTTGGGAATGCCTCTTAGTTATTCCCTCATCCTAAAAACCAGTGCAACATAGGTTTTGCATCATACTAACAACACATGTAGGAGTACCCAAGCAAAAGAGCAATTAAATTTGACATCCTAAGGGTGCCATTTTTTTTAATTAGAGATGCAAGGAGGGTCCAAAAAGATCAAAACTATTACTACAAGGAACTCTACATTTTTATCCCTTTTTTTGTTTTTTTCTTTGTTGGGGGAATCGCTATAGAAACTTACAACCGTTCTTAGGTTAAGCGGACACACTATGAGAAGCATTTTTATTCCATCAAAATCACTCAAAAATTGCACCTGACCTTATCTGTACCCACTCAAAGGGGTTTTGAACCCAGGTGTCCCTGTTAATACAAGCCCGATCACCTCAATGCTTGTCACTATACCACACACACACATGTAGATAACACTTTGATCTATTAAACTTGTATTTTTTCATACCTTGGAGAACAAGGCTATAATGTCAATCACTTGCCATTCTTTGTACATTGAATGCCAAAGAGTATTTGACATTTAATTACTCACATTGGAACAGAATGAGAAGGTGGCATATGTGACTAGTGACACTGGAAGGAGACAAAAAAGTTGGTAAACTTTGATAATTGTTACCAAACCGCTGCAATCTATAATTTTATTGGTAGTCTGTGGCAATGATTGAGAATACAAAGACTACCTAGAGTGCAAGACAAGAAAAAGGAAAACGAGAGAGGACAGATTTAAGAGAGCATACAAACCAATAGGAGTCTAGGGTAATTTAAAAAAAATGTTGACAGCTGGTGAACCACTGCCTGCAATGTTTTTAGAAGATTTGGGTGGTGGGCATGCTATAAACAAAAAGGAAATTTATTGAAGAAAACCAGATAACACTCAATTTATTTCTCTATATGCCTGATAATGAAATTAATGGAAAAACAATAAAAAACATGGTTTAAATTCCATGACAGAAATTTACCTCTTGAACGCCAGCTAGATTAATAAAAACTTGAACGCCAGCTAGATTAATAAAAACTTAAACTTACTTTTTATACGAATAAGGGGGAAAAGTTTACAATTCTCATACACGTTCACATAAAATGACAATTTTAAAAAGTTTTAGTGCTTTCGTAATAATTTTTTTTTTTTTAAATTATGTAGTTTTTGAAGATTAAAAATATTAACAAAGCCCAGGATATTGTACAGTTCAGATTTCATATCATATCATTTTTTATGTTTCGTAAGAGTGGACTAACAAGAAGGCTATATGTTCTTCATGTCCACTTATTGGACTCAACCCTTTACTATATTGGTCAATTCAAGTGAACATTTGTAATAAATAAATCAGAACTTCTTATAAAATAAATAAGTTGAGTCGATTGGACCCACTCTGTGCAAGTATGAAGCCAAATAGAAGAGTTTATATCAACAGGTTCTTTAGTGTCCAACCGATAACAAGCATCTCAAAGTACATGCTGGCAAGAACAAAAATAAAAAAGGTATATGTATTATGAATAAGTAGGGATTTCCGCTGTAAAAAAGTTTGGAGGGATCAGAATTTGCAGTGATGGCATAAATGAATCTAAGCAGAGCCTCTTAATCAAAATCATTGTTGAGACGAGGATGCCAATGATTATGGTCATAATACAGTGAAAATAAAATAAGAGAACAGAAATATTGTCACAATACAGTGAAAAGATAATGGAATGGGAGAATGATAGAAAAATTTTCATAATACACTAGAAAATAGGAACAAAATAGATCTCCATCTTCTCTTCCTCAAACAGAATGGTTGGATTCTGTTTGAAGTTTATATGTTATTTATATATTAAGCATCCCATTCTATTATCCATCGAGAAGGATCTAGTAAATTCAAACTTTAAAACTGAGAAGGATCTAGTAAATTCAAATTTTAAAATCTTGTGAAAATTTCCCAATCAGCTAATTTTCCAAACAATCAAATACCACACTTTTGTATCAAATACTGTACTTAAATAACATTAATAAAATTACCACACTTTTGTATCAAATACTGTACTTCAATAACATTAATAAAATTACCACACTTATGTATCTATGAAAATTCTCCTCCCTTTAGATCTATTAGTAGAGCACAGTGATAGGCTTAACTGAAGACTAAAACGGACACCTAGAAAGTGGTGGCAATTTCAGGGGATGTTGAGTTTGTGAGCTATCCAATGGAGCCTCGGAAATGGAGGAGGAGGTTGAGGATGAGAAGCCAGGAAGCCAAAATAGGCACTTTCAACAATTTTTTCCACAATTCACAGCCAAAAGACATGCGATCAGAACTCGATTGAGCAGGACAGAGGTAAAGGTTCGGCCATAGATACTTCTTCTCATGAATTTATGCAAATATGTCTCCAGTTTCATCACAAACTGTAGAGAACTACATTCTGAGGAAACTGTAAAGGGGCTGGAAGATTCTGAAAATGTTGTAAATGTTAAAAGAGAATCTGTGATTAATGAGGTCCTTTGTGAATAAGATGGGGCTTTTGTGAAACCTCCTGGCCAAACTAGTGGCAGAGATGCAAAATCCCAGCATCTTGTAGAACTGTTTTGGTACAATAAGGAATATATTGTACCAAGCATCAAAGGAAAGTCTCTCAATTCAAAAAACCATGGTGAACATCATCAGAGCACTGTGAACTATATCTGAAGACCAACTTGTATCTGCCCAATGGTCTTGTTTCATCAGCACACAGGAAGGTGGAGGGGAGAAGAATATAATATATAGCTCTAGTAGACTTATCGGGAAGGGGGGAATGTGTTTCCATTTCATTGTTTCATGTTGGAAGCCACTAGTTTCTGTTTCACTCTGCTTTTATGTCAGTCTAGCTATTTTGCAGTCAGTTGTAAAATTTTGTTTTTACAAGGCTTAAATGTATGTTTTTTTTTAAAA
>SNQJ01S0098586.1:7954-31174 GCA_010110895.2 Picea sitchensis | reverse complement strand
TGAGAGACAAAGAGAAGGACTTTTTGCAAATTTAAACTTATGAAAGTGATCATCAACTCAAGGTCTATCAAACAAGGTGACAAATGTCAAAACGTTTTTAGGCCAGCCAAGGGTTTTAGACATGTATGACGTCACCTATAATGCTGTTGTTTTAGGGTTAGGGTTAGCTAGCCAAAGAGATGGACATTTTTGACAAATCAGCCAATGAAAAATCTTAAAACCTCTATGACTACAAGGAGATGAATCAGCCGCAACTTCTAGTCCAAACACAAGTCTAAATAAGGCAAGACGTCATCACTATTAGGGTTAGTTATAGACGCTAGTGTTAGTAGGGTTTCAAGTCAAGAGAGTTTGAAAGATTTGTTTGAACATCAAAGACTCAACGTTGTAGCTTAAGACCAGTGCCTTGGGTATTATGGAGTCTAGGAGTAAGGCTAATGGCTTGGGAGAATCTAAATCTAAGGACGGGAGAGTTAGGCTTGATGGTGTTGCTATGGCAAGGCCACCAAGTCAAAACCCTAAGGAGAGGAGGCTCATTCCGGTGTAGCTAAAGCTGGGCCTCATGCTCCTCCCTCTCTTTCCTTAAAATGCTTTGGCAAAATGGCTAGCTTTTAAAATACAAGTCCTAGGGCTGAAAAATGTTGCTTGGGGACAAGGCTTTTCAAACTAAGAGTCCAAACCTAGGTGTAAACTCAATTAGGCCTAGGGCGTCCTCCTTTTTCAACTTGTATCCAAAAAACTAACTTCGAGGAAAAAGATGGCTAGTGTAGCTATGGCTAGAGCTAGACCTTCTTTTAATAGATAGCTAAACTAGTTCTTATCGTAGGGGACATGAAGCCACGACCTACTTGTTATTATTTGGCTCCCTAGGGTTTCAATGATTAAGCATTATAATAACAATATAATTATACATGCAAGATATTTAATCAACAACCATTCAATCAAGAAGTTTGATGAGAAAAAACACTTACACGTCATGGAGAAGCTTATCAAACCTAGTTGTAACACCTTCAATGACAAGAACCATAAACATGCCAAAAATGATCCTTCCAAGTGTAGCACCTCCTCCAAAAGAAAATATCAGAAAAAAGGTGAAGAGTCTCTGCAAAGAGTAAGTTGTGTTATATTCGATCAAATGAGGGTAAAATTCCTCTATATGATTCTTATGACCTCTAATTAAATTTTGGTCATTCCAAAGTCGGTACGACAAGGCTGACTTTTACATTATTCAATTATTTGTCACACATTACATGCCTAAAATGCAAAATGAGTAGAAAATGGAGGCGTCCCAGGGCCCTATAGGAGATGTTGGCCCTTTTTAGGAAAAATCATCTCCACATCGATGCAGCAGGACATTGGCCCCTGGGGTTCACAGCTTGCTATGCATGCCCGAGCCCAACCTGCTTGCCATCTGCTCGAGAGAAAACATCCAACGTCTGGGTGGTGTCCAATCCATCTAGGTCAACATCCCATGTGCAAGAAATTTTGATCCCCATGGGTTAGATCCTACCTTAAGCGTCTGATAGTGATCCTTCTTCTCCTTTGTGCAGGGCTGCGTCCACAGCTCTATCTGCCCTGCCATCCCAACAGCCACGATGGGCTCTTCAGCCCCATGGAGTCCAAAATAGTCATCTCCCCATGTGGATCGATCCACGGTATGATAGGGCATGGTCCTGCACATCGAAAGCTTCGCCCTCCATGGGCTTATTAGTCCTAGACATCATAGCAATGTAAATCATACCTCTCCATCATTAAATTTATCGAACATATGCATGGAATCCCTAAAAAATCTTCTAAAGAGCTCAAAGAGACATTACAGGACCCACTATACAAAGCTAAGGCAACTAAAAGGGACAACCTATTGGGCTAGTACCCATAAGAAATGGAAAGTTTCCTCAAAGGGTCATTCAAGCCATGTGTGTAATGGTGATATAGTTTTAGGGATGTCTAGTCATATTCAGGCCAAGGGTCGGTGTTATCTGTGGGTGCCTTTGGCAGGAGATGAGCTGTACCAAATCATGGATGCAATTTCCAAGTCCCTTTTATTGCCTTATCTTTTCTTTATTTGTATTTTTCTATAAGCCTTGACGAAGAGGATACTGCTTTGGCTTGGTGGCCAGGGCTGGCAGTGTTACCCACTAGTATCTTAGCAAATGAGAAAGGGCTCATGATGAGACCCCTTTCCTTTGGCCATGCAACCCAAAGGTCACTGCCCTGGATTGGTGACGAGATGATGGCAATGTATACTGCTAAATACCATGAACATAATGGGCCGACTCATGATGAGACCTACCCCATCCTCTTGGTTAGGTCTTTTATTTATTTCATTTTTCTTAGGGTCCCTTAGTTTCTTATCGAGGCCTTTTATTGCCTTCGAGGATTATAGTAGAAGCATCTCTAGGTTTTCATTTCCTATGGCTTTTGCCTTTTACCAACTGCTTTTACCCCTGGGCCTTTGTAGCCTTCTTCCCTGAAGACAAGATGTACCTGGAAGGTCATCCTAATGGCCGAACTAGGGGAAGGGGATGGATGGCCGGGTATAAAATGAAAAAGTGATAAGATGGTGGGAGGATGATGGCTCTGCAAACCCCCCTTGGTGGCTAACCAAAACCTATGAATACCAACGCTTCACGTTACCCCATCAATCCCCACTAGCAGTGGTCAAGTGGATTAGTGTAAGATCAAGCAGTCATCAGAAGTAAAACGAACCTAATACATATATAATGAAGTTATAATGATCAAATATGGCCACATACCATGATACCTGGGACCAATTACCTCATGGAGCAAGAGCCCTCTCTAATGCAAGCCCAAGACGGTAGTGACGGAAGTGATGCTGGCAGCCCGAGGACAAATGCAGGCTGAAGAAGATGGGCCCTCGGGGGAGCCATGCTCAAGAAATAAGCTCGCTTTCTCGGTACTCCATGTCTAGGACCGGGTGGGCCTCAAGACATGATCTCTAGTTATCCCTAGATGCTCGGGGATAGCAGGTGATAATTATTATCCTTCTTGGCTTGCTTGAGGGACATCTTTTTGTATGGTTGTAGTCTTAAAACACCCAATCCCTACTTCAAAACTTCTTTCCTCTAGATGTTGGTCCTTGTTGTTTCATGCGATTACATTGCCATGGTCGGGTTGTCCTTTAAGATTTGGAGGATTTATTTATTTGATTCTCGATGTGATCTTCCACGGCGAACCTTAGATTTTCTTTTAGAGAAATGATGGAAGGAGGGTGAGTATCCATAAAGTGCCATAAATGGTGTCATTTTGTTGCAGTGTGAAAGGAAGTGTTATACCACCGATACGCCAAGGGTAACCATTTGAACCATTGTGTTTGTTCCTCGGAGACAAAACAGCGAAGGTAGCCTTCAGGACATTTGTTCACTATCTTACAGTTTAATCCATCTGTCTAGGGATGATAGGATGAGCTGAGCCAATTGAGTACTAAACAAGAAAATAATTACTGTCCAAAAATGTCGATTGAAGAAAATAATCTTTGGAGAAACTTGCCATGCTTAGCTTTTGACTGTCTCTCTCCATGAATCACGATTGTAAGCTGCACTAGCTTTGAAGGGATGAGAGAGTGCAAAAGTGTGCATACTTAGTGGATCTATCAACAATCACCATGATGACACTCTTTCCTTGAGGCTTCGGTAACCACAGTGATGAAATCCATGGAAACCTCACTCCAATGGCCCGACTTGGGATGGATAATGGTTGTAAAAGACACGGGAGTCTTAATTATTTCCACCTTATTTTTGGTTAAACCGCACATTAAAGCCACAAACATTTGAACATCAAGTTTAAGGCCATCCCAAAACAAATCCTTCTTGACTCTATGGTAGGTTTCAAAAATCACGAGTGCCCTCCCTCTTTGGAGAGAAGTGTGCAATTCCAATAGTACCTTTTGTTTGATTTGGGAGTCCTTACATAAATATAAAGCGATCTTTGTACCATGGTGAATCATTTTCCGTGTAAATGTATCGATGCACTAGAATCTAACATAACCTTTGAATGAGAGTCCACACTTTTGTCATTTTCCATTCATCCCTTGCTTCTATTATCAATTCGGGTTGGATGATCGAGGATAGCACAAAGAAAGGCCTCAACATCTTCATCCTTTCTTGAGAGTGCATACGCCACAACATTTTGCTTCCCCTTTTATAGGCGATTTCAAAATCATGACCCAAAATCTTGGTTACTGCTTTTGTTTGTTCTTTTTGAGAGGATAGTCTTTGTTCAAGAAGTATTTAAGACTATCCTTGGTCTGTTTTGACCTTGAAGTGCTACCAATTAGGTAAGGATGCCATTTTTCAAATGCATGTAGTATTTCCATCATTTCAGCCTTCTCATAAAATGGGTTTGTGTAAGTCCCTACCCTTGAGTGGTTGACTTTTAAAATCCAAGGGCCTTCCTTCTGCATTAGGACAACCTGTTCCATTTCACGATGCATCACATTCCACAATAAAGGTTTTGTGAAGTCACGGAGTGAAGTCCAAGGCAGGGCTTTACATCACCTCTTTAGGATTGTTCAAAAGATTTAGTTTCCTACGGAGTCCATGAAATGCATCCTTCTTAGTTAGTTCCGTTAAAGAGTACTTTATTCTTCCATAGTTCGAGACAAACTTGTGGTAGTATCTTGTCAAACCCAAAAATACTCCTAAGATTTTTTAATGTTTTGGGAATCGGCGGATCCATCACTTAATCTTGTTAGGGTCTACCTTGACACCTTCATGAGATCTGATATGACCATCTCTACCTCCTTTACTCAAAGAAACATTTGGATGGTTTGGCACTAGTTGTTGCTCCTTTAGTAGTTGTGACACCTTGTCAACATGTTGCGGATGATTCATGTTGGTTGGATATTAAATTCTTGCAAATTTTGAAGAAAGGGCTTGAAAATGCATTCATCAACCCTTGGAATGGAAGGGATTACTGTAGGCCAAAGGCATGACCAAAAAAATTCATAATGGCCTTCATGAGTTGAATGTTGTTTTTGGGATATCTTCTTCCTTCATTATGATCGATGATACCCTGAATGGAACCAATTTTGTGAAATAGATTATCCATGTAGTTCATCTAAAAAATCATCAATCACGGGGAATCGAGAAACTTATCTTTAATAGTGATCTTTTTGGCTCTCTATAATCGGACATCGCCATGAGTTATCTTTCTTGAATACCATTACCAGCTGGTGCTGAGTAAGAACTTTGGCTAGGTCTAATAATGCTAGCCTCTAGCATTTCTTCAACTATACACTCAATATCACTCTTAAGGCATAAAGAGATTATACGTATGGCTGATGTTAGGAAGGAACACTCAGGGAATTAGGCAAATTCATGGTCATGATTTGGTGGAGAGGAGACCTTTAGAATATCTTCAAATGCTTTGGAATGTTTATCAATGATCAGCACGGGATCTTGAGGTGTAGATGGCTTAGATGTTTGAACATCTAGTGAGCATAGTTGTGCAATATTACCTTGTGATCCCTTTTCAATAATTTTGTCATCTTGGTTAGAGCTTATCACCTTACCCGGGCTTCCACTGTGATACCTCTTAACTCAATTTCTTTCCCTTCAATGAAAATTTCATGAAAAGTTCTTGAAAATTAAAGAAACCATTGTTCCTAATGATTCTAAACATTGGATTCCTAATTACAACATCCGCACCACCATGGGTATAGCAATCATTGGACTATTCATTACATATTCCCCATAGTAAGATTGATCTTGTGCATTTTCTTTGATCAATTGATAGTTCCTCCATCTACAATCATTACTTGAAACTCACGGTCTTTGGATGTAAAACAATTGTTAAGGATCTTTGGCTAATTTATAGTGAATGAAATTATGAGTACTTAAAGTCAATTAGGACTATTACCTTTTTTCTTTTGATGTATCCTTCAATCTTGAGGGTTTGAGGGAGTGCTAATTCGGTAATGCATTACACCGCGATATCTGCGTGGGAGTCAACTCTTTGAATGAAATTGCTTCTATGTTTTCATCTTGAGATGGTTCTTGTTCTTGTTCTTCTTCCTCTTTACAATCTATGTAGAATAATTTCTTCTCACCACACTTGTATATACTTGTACTTACTATAGCAATTAAAGCATAACCTTTTCTTTTCTTTCCTCAATTGTTGAGGTGTCAACCTTGTAGGTTAGGAGTGTTTTAAGAAGAAGGAGCATTGTTCTCTCTATAGATGTTAGGATAGTTCCTTCTAGTAGCCATAGCCATATTTTTACTTTCAACATTTCTTGCCACCTTAAATGCATTCTCCAATGATTTGGAGTTTAATGAACCTCATGTTGAATGTTGTCGCTTTAAAGTTCCTATGAATACATCAATCAAGTGCTCATCCCGAGTCTCCGGTTACCTTTATATTCAATCTTTGAAAGTTCTCAATGTGCTTTCGATGCTTGAACCCTTTTGCTTGAGATTTATCAATTGGCTAAAGAAGATTATTGCTCTTTGTATCCTCATAGTGTGCTATCATTTCTTCGTGAAAATTTTCCAAGTAGCCCGAGCAATTTGTGGGAAAAAAGCTGTCGATACCAAACAAATTGATTAGGTTCTAAATATAGAAGCAGATTAGTACCTTTTGTGTATGTGGCACATTATGGAGATCAAAGGAATTGCTCCATCGAAGTATCCATGAGATTGGGTCCTTGCCATCGAACTCCCTCATATAGAAAATCTTAGGAGCGTGGTTGGTCTTCAAACTAAAGTTAGGGTTTCTCCATTCTTGTGTCCCTCATCATGAATTTCATGGGATGCATTTTCACTTTTGGGTGTGCCTCTATTACAAGATTTCTCACTACTTCTATGATGCCACTTTTAATCCATCCATCTTACTATCCAACTTGCTTCGTAGATCCATCATCTCTTGTAGTTCATCTTTAGTTCTTGTCTTCTTTTGTAAATCATTTATGTCCCTTGTTTCTTCACCTTCATCAAAGAGTCCAATTAGGATTTTCACGGAGGCTTATTTGGTGTAGGAGGTCCCTTTTGGGTGGCATGTTGGCCAAATATCACTTTAGAGTCTTGATTTTGAGGTGGTTCTGCTAGACAATATTTATTGATTTATATCTCCCAAGTTTAGGCCCTTTTGGGTATGAAGCACCTTTAAGTATTTATATGATATTTCTTCTCTGCCATTCCCGCGAGGTCCAGTCAAAATTGGATGTGCCAAGTGGTATTCACGGTAACTTCCTCCTGGCAGCCGATTTTTGTCCTTTCCAGAAGATATCATATAGAATTCCCAGCACAAAATAATTGATATAAAATTCTGAAACTCACACCCAAACTACTACAGACTGTCCAAGATCAAATGCAACTAGTCCCGATCAATTTGGATACTCTAGCAAAGTTATGCTTGTTTTACACGGAACACCTTCTTGAGACTAGTCAATGGGACTAGTCGGATGCCCTATCTTACAAGGTGTATCTACGAATTTAAGATGACCGAGAATCAAGAATTTTTTATCAAAATACCTTAATTTACGTAAGAATTACCTCGAGTTCGGGGTCTGAAACGTTACAGAAAATATTTTATAGCAGAATTCCACAATGACTCATTTGGGGATGATTCCAGAACCCTATCTTGTCTGGGCTATATCTCCGAAAGATATGAGGCCTCGGGGAGATGAATTTTTGAACCAACGTACCTTGATGCATTATAATAAATACCCTCAAAGCGGTTCCTTATAAAACATTGTAGAAAAAAATTTATAGAAAAAATTCCACGGTGTCACAGATGTAGCAGCCGAGAAACCCCAAGACCTTGAGCAAGTACCATATGTTAAGAACCAAACATCAATATAGCATGGAAAACCTCGGAAAAGTACTCAACGCCTTGAAACATAGATAATTTCATATAATAAGCCTCTTGAGGGCAACCTCCTTTACCCACTTAAATGTTCAAGTACAAGATGATTCAAAATGAAAATGTCTCCTTGGTATATATAGAGGGAGACTAGGAGGTATAATTACAAATAGTGGCCTAAAGTCGACATAATTAAAATAACATTACTAATCTAAGTTACAACTAATGGCCTAGAGCCAACATAAATAAAATAGCATTACTAATCTAATATGCCCAATTAAAGGGGTAATGAGCCAATAAATAGCAACACTTTATCCTATAGAACACATCTAGCCATTTTGACTAATACGATTCTTTGGGTCCAAAACTCCATTATAATTAGGTGTGTGAGGCCCGGCCTCTCTATCATTCAATACTAGTCCGAAATGGAATTATTCTTCAAAGGGTGGATTGACATACTCACCACCAAACGTCTCAGTACTTAATGGAGTTGCTAATATTTTTCAATAAAGGCCCAAATTCTTGAACTTCTCAAAGAAGACAAGATTTTTTTTATTCTTTAGAAAAACTTACCCATGGGGCGAGGAAATCATCAATGAAATTTAAAATGTACCTTGCACCTGCCAATGAAGGTAAATTTATGTAGAAAACATCACTATGAACCAATTCCAGTAGATTATGTGATCACCACACTTGTCCATAGTCAAAATACGCTCAATGATGCTTCCCAAGTATGAAACCCTTACATACACCTTTAAGGGAAACACCTTCGGTAAACCAACAACCATGTTCATAGTTTGTTGTGCACATAGAAATTGAGATTTATATGTCACGAGATCGTTCGTATGATTAAACTTCTCTCGTGGTGTGAAATAAGTGTTAGCCTCTTTTGTCACCTAAATGTGTAAAATAGAGGTGCTTACAAGTTTATTTGGGTTAGCTAAGAAAGACAGCATTGAAGGAAAGGGTTAGAAAAATTAACATAAAAGCCAAGCTAAGAATTAAACTAGAAAAGGAAGAACAACTAAACTATTGAGCATATTGACATAAGAACAAGAAGCAAACAAGACTCATGTCACCAATGGAAAAGATTATATTAGTGAAAATAAAACGCACTGAAAGAAAGGGGACTTTGGGTCCTTCTTCCTCCAAGGGAGGCTCTTGAACCCCAATATTAATCTCTTCTTACAACTTTGAAAAATTGAAAGAATGGTGAAAGAATCCCAAGCTTCTTACACCCAAAGGTGGTGGATTGTCAAAATGGAATGGTGCTAGTATGCTCTTTATGAGAAAAGAGGATTCCCCAAAGAATAACAACAACATAACCTTGCAAATGAATTCCTTGAAAATGTAGTGCACCCATGGCCTTGTTTTTATAGTACCACTTTGAGGTATTGTGCAACCATCTTTTAGTGTGAAAAGGGGTTGTTTAGGAGTGCTGCTAGGTCTTTGACCGACCACGAGTTGGATCCAGTGAGTGGAGATTTGGATGTCAAATCAACTTGGATGTTGAACTAGAAGTAGGTGGGAGGCTGACCAACCTCATAAATGCATCATTCGAGGTGTGCGACTTTTAGCATCCTGATCCGCATCATGTGCATGTGCACTTTTCATGCATTTCTTGATGGCACATGTGCACACGCGCCTTATGTAGTCATAGTGCATCTTGATTTTATAACTGATTGTATAGTTTTGTACCTTTTGGAAATGATTTTTTAGTATTTTGGTCCATGGGTGGACTCATAGCTGTTTGAATATGCTATATTCCTGTAACCATTTCCGGATGAAATTCCAGTGATAGCATATGCCCCGATGGATAGAGTTAGGAGAATCTGAGGATAGCTGAAATGTTTCTTCTACTAAAGAGTATATTTGTAGAGAGAGAGAATTAGTGGGAGTGTCAAGAGTTACACGTTGGAAGGAGAAGGGAACCTATAGGACCCAACCTTTCACAAAGGTGTTTAAAATAAATTGTGTACAAATGAGGTGGACATGCCCCATGCTAAGTGTCATGTAACTCAAAACAAAGGGGTGTTGTCTGATGCTTGGCGTGTGTTGATGTAGAAAAGCGCTTAGTTCCCTCGGTGAGTTTTGATAGTGAAATTTTGATAAGAACATACTACGAACGGTAGGAAATGACTTCCGTGAAACGTATGGATGCTGTTGGCATTATTAGCCAACAATGTTGAAGGTCTTTGGAAAATATAGCAAAACAACTGCAATGGTCGCAAGAAATACCCACCGTAACATGAGAAAGTGTTAGAAATTCGAATGTTATGGGGTCAATGATATGATAATGATGGTTCTCCACATTGCCATCTGAGAGACTCCCTCATTATGCAATTAATAAGAGTCAGAATCTGTCACCCTCCTAGAAATTATTGCCTAGCTAATGACAAAAAGGGAGATCTTGGCCAAGCAAGAACCCGTGAAATCCCACTAGGTGAGTCGGGGAGGCGAGGAGGAGGTACATGGATGATGTCAAGATGCATGGAGGCCAATGCCCGGCGAATAGGTACCAGAGGATCGATCCACATGGGAGATGATTATTTTGGACCTCCATGGGGCTGAAGAGCCCATCAGGTGGTTGTTGGGATGGGAGAGGCAGGATAGAGTTGTGACGAGCCCTTGCACAAGGGAAGAAGGACGCCCTCATCAGGACGTTTTGAAGATCACCCATGGGGATCAGCCCCTTGCAGATGGGATGTTGACCTAGGTGGATTGGACGCCACCCAGGACTAGTTGGATGTTTTCTGGAGCAGATGGCAGTGTGTTGGGCTTCTCTGGCATGCATAGCAGTTTGCAGGAGCCCCAAAGGGCCAATACAGCTTACTGGATGATGATTTTCCCTAAAAGGGGCAACTATCTCCCCTATAGGGGCCTGACGTCTCCATTTTCTACTCATTTTTGGCATTTTAGGCATGTAATGTGACAAATAATTGAATAGTAAAGTCCCCGGCCTTGTCAGCTGTTTTGAATGACCAAAATTTAATTAGGAGTCATAAAATCATATAAATAGAGGACGTTTTACCCTCATTTTGATCATAACACAACTTACTCTCTTGTGAAGTGACTCTTTCATCTTTTTTCTTGGATATTTTGCTCTTGGGTGAGGTGCTACACTTGGAGGATCATTTTGGCATGTTTATGGTGTTCTTGTCATTTGAAGGTTGCAATTAGGGTTTGATAAGCTTCTCCATGAATGTGTAAGGAGTGTTTTTTCTCATCAAAACTTCTTGATTGAATGGTTGTTGATTAAATATCTTGCATGTAATTATATTGTTATTATAATGCTTAATCATTGAAACCCTAGGAGCCAACACACAAGTAGGTCGTGCTTCATGTCCCCATGATAAGAACTAGTTTAGCCATTCATTAAAGAAGGTCTAGCCTAGCCATGCTACACTAGCCATTCTTTTTCTGAGTTAGTTTTGGATACAAGTTGAAAAATCCTGACTGAGAGGATTTTTAGAAGTTTGGACTCTTAGGGTTTGGCTTGTCCCCTTGTACAGCCCTGAACTGTTAAAATATTTGGAAGTTTTGGAAGGAGGAGCATGAGGCCTAGCTTTAGCTACACCGGAATGAGCCTCCTCTCCTTAGGGTTGACTTGGTGGCCTTGCCATAACAGCACCATCAAACCCTAACTCTCAAATCCTTAGATTTAGATTCTCCCAAACCATTTAGCCTCCTAGACTCCATAATACCCAAGGCACTGGTCTTAAGCTACAACGTTGAGACTTTGATGTTCAAACAAATCTTTCAAACTCTCTTGACTTGAAACCCTACTAACACTAGCGTCTAGAATAACCCTAATAGTGATGACGTCTTGCCTTATTTAGACTTGTGTTTGGAGGAGCATGAGGCTTAGCTTTAGCTACACTGGAATGAGCCTCCTCCCCTTAGGGTTTTGACTTGGTGGCCTTGCCATAGCAACACCATCAAGCCTAACTCTCCCGTCCTTAGATTTAGATTCTCCCAGGCCATTAGCCTTATTCCTTGACTCCATAATACCCAAGGCACTGGTCTTAAGCTAAAACTTTGAGTTTTTGATGTTCAAACAAATCTTTCAAACTCTCTTGATTTGAAACCCTAACTAACCCTACTAACCCTAGCATCTAGAACTAACCCTAATAGTGATGACGTCTTGCCTTATTTAGACTTGTGTTTGGACTAGAAGTTGCGGCTGAGTCATCTCCTTGTAGCCAAAGAGGTTTTAAGATTTTTCATTGGCTGATTTGTCAAAACGTCCATCTCTTTGGCTAGCTAACCCTAACCCTAAAACAACAACATTATAGGTGACGTCATACATGTCTAAAACCCTTGGCTGGCCTAAAAACGTTTTGACATTTGTCACCTTGTTCGATAGACCTTCAGTTGATGATCATTTTCATAAGTTTAAATTTGCAAAAAGTCCTTCTCTTTGTCTCTCAAACTGATTTGTTTTAGGGCTGATGTCACTCCTGTAACAACAGCAAATATTGATGGCGTCAAGCCTCTTTCAGCCATTATTTAAGTGTAAAACTCTGTGATTTGGTTAGGCATTGAAGTAATAATCATTTTCTTTAGCTTATTGTGGAAAACATTCACTTTTGCCTTCCAAAAAACAGCAATAATTAGGGCTGACGTCACCCTAATTCTGCAGTTGTGACGCAACAACAATATTTATCTATGAGCAGATTTTGATGTTTATGGCATTGTGATATAATAAGGATTTAATTTTACACATTGAATGCTGATATCTTTTGTGTCTTTATTGATGAAGTGAAATAAAACATAAGTTTCAATTGGAATCATTGACCTCAAGTACAGACGTTAAAGAAACATTATTTATATATGAGCAGATTTTGATGTTTATGGCATTGTGATATAATAAAGGGATTTAATTTTACACATTGAATGTCAATATCTCTCTTGTGCCTTTATTGATGAAGTGAAATAAAACATAAGTTTCAATTGGAATCATTGACTTCGTTAATAATTAATTTCATTTATTGCTCATATGTATTGAAGATAGTCATTAAATCAGGAGTACCACCACTGCAGCACGCTCTAGTTCTTTTTGTCTTGTCTCAAAAAAGCTCCTCAAGGATTTTTCTTCTTTGGACTATCATTTGGCAAGACCAGGAGAGGGAACTTCTTACCTTGATTCATTATACCTTTAACCCTCCGTGGCCGTGATTACATAGGGACGTCTCCCTTTGACTTGCCATCCTAAATAGAAAGAGCTTCCAATCGAGGTGACAGTGGGGAAGCCCTCGTTATCGTTTTAACCTTGAAATCAAGATACCTAAACCTTCCTACAAACTGCGCGATAACAGATAATAACCTTTGCAAACACCTTTATGTCAAATTCAGATTCAGTAGACGAAATAACATTTTCCCTAGAGCTGGAAGATATCTATAACGAATGTGAGCAAGTCTTCTATGCCATAGCTCAATTAAGCCGAGTAGTGTCATGTAGTTTCCTTCTAGATAAGAAAAGCCAAGAACTTTTCCAAGCTCATGATATGGCCACTAAAATTGAAAAGAGTCTCTCCTTGACCATGACCGATCCCATGGATGCTCTTAGTCTAATGAAACTAGTTTCCCATGGAAATTTTATTGAAGATGCGCAAGAGAGGAACAAGTTCTCGACCGCCAGAATGAAGACGGAATGAGGTGCAAGAACCTCGAATGAGACGATGAAGGCGCATCTAATCTGCGGTTCTCCGCTGATGAAGCTTTCCAACATCCTTACACTTCGCGGCATCTATGAAGAAAAATGAGGTAAGTTATTTTATTCTTTGATGATGCCTTGTTTTATGACTCGGAGAATGAAGAAGGAATGGAACCTTTGATCCAGCCGCATCCCCTATATCTTAAGACCGAAGATGTAGAGGAAGATCTTCTATCCGATGATGACGTCCAAATACTTGAAGCTCTTGTCCAGGATTGCTTAGTACATTGTTCTCCAAAGTTTTGATGGTTATTTGCTTCATGACACAAAGAGTGAAGAAGTATTGATGTTTTAACTCTACGTTATGATACCGATACCGACATAGCTGATTTTGATGAATCATACATGTTGGGAGACGGCAGGTGGATATATAATTGATGATACATCCCATTCATGACAATTTTAATGGATCATCTCCAAACGATGCCTCTACGATACTAATAAATGCATTTTTGAACCAAAGGGTAAACCGTGAGATGAGGTTTTAGATCTTGAAGTTTTCAAAACACCAAGGATGACCCAAGCATCTTTATCTTTCTTCTGATGATTTTCAGCCTTACCTTGAGATGTTTGATGAGTATGCCGAGCACTTTGGACCCTTTTAATTTAAGACGATTAACACCACCGCTGTGTTCGTGATTGATACAAGTAAGGATTTTGTTTGCCTGAAGAAGGTTATTCATAACTTTTCACCCCAACCACCCGCTATTACCTTGCCTTATTTTTTCATTAGAGGTGGAAGCTGGAAGTTACCTTTCTATGCTGAGTTTCTCTCGCAAAACCAGAATTCAAGGGTTGGTTAGGTAATGCTATCACATCAATTTTTCAACCTTCTTGATGATTTGGTTACCGCTCACTAAACTCCTTGTCAATCCTTTCTTTAGAGGTGAGGATGTCCTAGGTAACCAAATATTGCCCCTTGTGTCCGCTTTTCTCGGCCCTTGTGCTCTTTCATGACCCTTTCTTGATGATTGAGCATCGAGATGGATTCTGGCGTGATTTTTGACCTCCCACCCACTTCCATGAGTTGTGACTTTGAGATTCCGATGATATGACATGTATTCTAACCTTACGATATTATTGTGTCTTCGATGTATCACTTTGGTTTGCGATGAAGCCACAAAGGTGTATCGTGGAGCTTTGCCGGATCGGGCGCTACATTGGTTGTTTGGATCACACCAACATGCGCCAACAGTAAGGCCGTGTGAGTTTCATATTTTCTATTTGCACTTATGACCCGCCTTTATATAACATTTACTTACCGCCTTTATATGCACAATTATCATATTGCTTTACGGGGTGGCAAAACCACCACGTCTTTTGTCGCTGATACCTTCTTGTCAAGTGTGAAAGTTGTGCCCACAGTTCACGCCAGAGATAGTCGAGGTTCTCTACACGCTTCCTGTTAGCGTGACAACCTCGAAAGTTGGAGTTCGATGTTATCCCCTATCCTAGGGATAACCAGGGAGATCATGTCTCGAGGCCCACATGGTCCTGTATTACGGAGTAATGCAGAGCAGCATTGACTTGAGCATGGCACTTGAGGGCCCATCTTTCTTCTCTTCACCGTGACGGTCTCGTCAAGAAAATTTCACCTCCATCACTACCGGCCCGGGCTTGTACTCTAAAAGGCTCTTGCTCCATGAGGTAATTTGGTCCGAGGTATCATGGTGGTGTAGTCATATTTGACTAATATAAACCTTCATGTATGCATTAGGATCTCTTTCATCTCTATAACCGCTGACCTTACACTAACTGCTGACCATTGTTGGGGTAATTGATGGGGTGGCTTAGCAAGTTGGTATTCATGGGTTTTGTCACCACCAAAGGGGTTTGTAACCATCGTCCGCCAGCTTCCCACCATATTATCACTTTACATCTTTAAAACCCTCACATCCATCCCATTCCTTAGTCTGGCCATTAGGATGGCTTTCCAGGGTACATCTTGTCTGGGAAGAAGGGGCCAAAGGCCCGTAGGGGTAAAAGAAGTCGGGTAAAAGATAAAAGCCATAGGAAAGAAAACTTAGAGATGCTTCGCCTAGGGGATCCCCTAGAAGGCAAATAAAAAGCCTCTCGATAAGAAACCGGTGGACCTAAGAAAATGATAAATAAATAAATGCAAGACCTAACTAAGAGGATGGGAGGTCCTTAATGAGCCGGCCCATTGCGTTCATAGGTATTTAGCTTTCAGACATTGCCACCATCCTGTCACCAAACTGCAGAGACCTTTGGTTGCATGGACAAAGGAAGGGGGTCTCATCACTAGCCAGCTCTCTCATTTCAAGCGAAGATACTAGTAAGTAACTGTCACTGGGCCACCAAGCCAAGGCGTTGTCCTCTTCGCCAAGGCTTGTAGTAAAAATGCAAAATAAAGAAAGATATAATAAGGGCTTGGAAAAAATGCATCCATGACTGCAATACCGCTTCCTGCTAAAGGCACTCCATTGCATAACACCAAATTTCTAGGTCCGACTATGACTAGACATCCCTAAAGTTACATCACATCACTATACATGGTTTGAATAACCCTTTGAGGAAACTTTCCATTTCTTGTGGGTATTAGCCCAATAGGTTGCCCCTTTGGTTTTCCTAGCCTTGTATAGTGTGGGTCTGTAGGGCCTTGAGCTCTTAGAAGATTTGTTGGGATGCAGTGTACATATTTGATAATTTTAATGATGAAATGTGATTTACAGCTGCTGGTGATATCTTTGGATCGATGGAGAGCCCTGGAGGGTCTTTGATGTGCGCAGTGACCATGCCCCGCGACAAAAATTCAGAGGATCTGCACGGGGGGGGAGATGATTAGCTCGGACTCATGGGTCAAGAGCCCAAACAGATGGACGCGGATGAAGAGAGGTAGGACAGGCTGGGACGAGCTCCCTTGCACGTGAGAAGAAGAAGGATGCCCCCGCTGGGATCGCTTAAGGCAGACTCCGCCTGGCGGGGATCAACCCCTTGCGTGATGGGGACGCGACTCTGATGATCGACGCCACCAGGCGCTTTGGGACTTTATTTCTCGAGCATGGGCAACAGGTCAATTTTCAGCACGCGGTGGCAGGTTGCAGGAGCCCTTTAGGGGCAACGTCTTGCTCACTGATGATGTTTATGCCCCAACAGCTACTGTCTCCCTTTTAGGGGCCCGACGTCTCAATATTAGCTCATGTTTTGGCATTTTATGGCAGCATGCTAAAATGCCAAAATGATTAAGATATTGTAATGTTAGCCTTGTTGGCTATTTTATTGACCTATTTTGTAAATTAAAGGTCAGTATCATATAAATAGAGATACTTTTGCCTCATTTAATCATATCATAACATAACTTGCCTCATTTGAGAGATCATCTTTTAGCTCTTGTCTTGGTTTATTCTTCTCTGGAGTGAGGCTAAACCTCTTGGAAGGCTATTATTTTGGCAAGTGGTGCTATTGTTCATTGGAAGGTTTACAACCAGGCTTTGGATTTTGGTTTCTTCAGATCTTGTAAGTGTTTTCTACTCAAAATCTTCTTGAATGAATGTTTGTTGATTTAACATTTGCATTAATTCTTATCTTGTTTTCACATGAAGCTTAACTCTGAAAACCCTGGTTTCACAAACACAGTGAGGTTGAGGCTTCATGTCCCCAAGGAACAAAGCTTTTAAGCCATTTGATTTGAGGAGGTTTAGCCTGGCCATAGCTACACTAGCCATCTCATTTCTTGAGTTAGTTTTAAGCACAAGTTGAAGAAAGAAGTGATCCTAGGGCCTAATTTTAGTTTACACCTAGGGTTTACTTCTAGGTTTTGAAAAAGCCCTTGCATTGAGCAACACTTTTCAGCCCTAGATTTGTGTTCCTAAGCTAGCCGTGTTGCCAAGTAAGTCTTAGAGAGAAGATGAAGCTTTGTGGGCTCAGCTTTAGCTACACCTAGGTAAGCCTTTCCTTAGGGTTTAGGGTTTGTGGTCTGCCATAAAGCAACACCATCAAACCCTAGCCTTCTTTGTCTCCTAAGTTTGAGTTTTCCTAAACCATTAGTCTCATCTCCATTGACTCCATTAACCCAAGGCACTAGTCTAGAAACCCCTGTTTGAGCTTGTTATGCCTTAACCTCTCTCAAACTACTCTTTAAATTTGCTACCCCACTAACTCCTAGTGCCTAACCCTAGCTAGTTTGCTACTAACCCCAAGTTGGGATAACGCTTGGCCTTTTAATGAACTTCTTTTGTTGGATAGAAAGGGCTTGGGCCTTGTTCCTTCATCAGAGTCGTGGAGTTAAATTGTCCTTTTTCACGTTGAATTTGTCAAAACGTCTATCCTTATTAGGCTAACTCCTTAACAACAAAAGTTTATATAGGGTCGACATACCCTTTAAATTTGATTATACTTGCAAACGCTGTGACATTTGCTCCTTGATAGACATTGAGTAAATAGTTGCATCTATAAGCTAATTTGACAAAACGTTTTGCTCTTTGTCTCTTTGATCTATTGATTAAGGCCGACGTCATACCTATTGTGGTAGTCACCTATATATTGTTGCTACAACATTATATATGAGCCAAATTTGGAAGTATTTATTGCATTGATATTTGATACAAGGATTGAATTTAAACATTGAATGCTCTTATGCTTTATTGAAGGAGTGATATTAGCTCTTTGTCTTTATTAAGCCATCATTGACTTCGTCAATAATAGCATTGATCATTTGCTCATATATATGATAAAGATAGTCATTAGTATTTTGAAGTACTAACCCACTGCAAGCATATATTCTAGCTTTGTTGTCTTGTCTCGCAAACAGGTGCCATCCAGTGGAAGAACTTCTCCTGACTATCTCATACTTGGCTGTAATCTGTGGAAGGGAACCTATTGTCTTGATCCATTATCCTTAGTCCTTCTTAAACCTAGATTACTTTAGGGACGTCTCCCTTGGACTAGCCCTCCTAAATAGAAAGAGCCCCCCCATCGAGGTGACAGTGGGTGGGGAAGCTCCTATTACGCCGGTTTCTACCCTTGACACAAGCTATTTTAACCTTTCCTACAAACCGTGCGATAACAGGCTCTTCACTCTAATGCAACTTCTACACTTGAGCACTTGATGCAAATTTGATTTGTTTTTGTTCTTAGTGTGCAAAGTGTGAAAATTCCAGGTCCTATCAGCTTGCCTTCTTGGTCTGTCTTTGACCAAAGAAAGGCTCTAAGTTTCAACTGTAAGTTAATTTATTTTCTGTTGTTTTAGAACAGCCAACAGTCCAAAAGTATTTTGCTGATTTGTTATGATTATGTTCTTGATTTTGGGTGCTCTAGCATGTCATTTTTGTCACCATAAATTAGTACATGCATCTCAAAATAAACATAACACACCTAAACATCATTTACTGCTGAATATGAATAGATCTAAGAAACGAAATCATGCATTTGTAGACACAGGTATTTTTGGTCAACATGACCCTAGATAAAATCCCCCCGGGGAAAACCAGTTTGGAATATGTGTGTATATATGAGGAAAGCAGAAGAAGGGTTACAACAAACACAATATATGAAAGAACCTGATACAATAGCAACTCCAACCGAGTTGATATACAAGCTCTAAATCAACAGATGTGCCCCAGAATGGTGCGCCCCTCATGCAAACTGCCAGAACCACTGAATCTGCTCCAACTGCCAACTGTGAGCTCAGATCTGAAAACCCCTCCACAGGAATGAAGCTCTAGTAGATGGCCTCCCTCTAAAATTGATCTCACTGCAATCTGATTGCTAGATATCCTACCAGGTACGAATCAACCTCCACAGCTAATGCGCCCCTCTCAGAAGTAGAATAGCTCCAGTAAATAGTCAGGGCAAGTAGCTCCAAGCCTCCATCAATGAAAGCAAGCGACCTCCCTCAAGCATCCTCACGAAACTGACCTCATCTCCATCCTCCAAGAGATCCTCTCTCAACAAACAAATGACCAAATGAAGAATGCGCCCTCCTTCACCCTTTGCACCCCTCTTTGACTAGCAAAAGGAAACCTAGATATTCAAGGGTGGAGATCTTCTCATCTCCCATCTAATCGATGGTTTAGATCTCCCCATGAATATCTAAATCACAAACCCACTTTGGGTTAAGTTTCCTAAGTCAACTTTATGTCTCTAATTCACCTTTTTGTGAATTAATAGTTATTTTAGGCCAAAATGACTAAATTTCACTTTATCCAAAGTCAAAGTGAAATTAGACAAAAGTACAAGGTACACAGTGTAATGTCCTTCCCTCATGTGCTAAGGAGGTCATAAGCACATGGGGAACACCTCCCAAGGTACAAAACTCAACACAAAGAGCTACTCACACTTGATTGTTGGAACATCTATTGATTGATAATCTAATTACTACGATGCTAAAATTTGTTGTGAGTGTTGACATACTTGATTTCTTTGTTTCTTTCTCAAAGTTTTGGTGAGCTTTGTTCTATTTAGAAAATAGCTCTATATATATAGTGCATGCCATTTCCTAATTTTAAATTAGGACACTAGAAGTGTTTGTAAGGAATTTTTCTTATAGTTTGTTATTTATAAGTCTTCCTATTCAATATAAAGACACCTCTTGATGCAACTATTGCTAAAACGAATATTGCTAGTTTGTATGTGACCCCCTCTCTCTCTTTTTTAAACTCAATTCTTACATTCAATTTTCTATTATAAAAGGTGATAGTTAGTAATTAGATTAACCAAGTTGTTGATTTGGAATTTGTTACAGGTTACTAGAGCATTTTCGGTATGGGATAAAGTTGAAAAAGTTGCTAACAAAAAGTATCATTTATACAACATGAACACCTCATTATTGCAATTACAACGAAGATATAGGGAACACAGTCGTTTGTGTTCAATTGGAAGAAATCAATTGAATTCTAGCATCTCTACTATGGCATCTTCCCTACAAATTGAGCTGGTGCGTACATTTTTATCTTGACTTGGTAGTTAAAGTGTACTTTTTTAATGTTGTAAATTTAGAAATTTATTCATTGGGGAGAGATCAATGTTCAAGATAGTGTGAAGTGAACTATTCTCATGTCATTTGTGTCCAATTGGAAGAAATCATTTGCATTTTAGCATGTTTGTCATGGCATCTTCCTTGCACATTGAGCTGGTATGACTATTTAGTATTTTTGCCTCAATTTTGTAGTTAAAAGTTGTATTATTATTATTATTATTATCATTATTATTTTTAATTGTGAATTTATTAACTTATTCATGGGTGAGAGCAGTGTTTTCAAACTGACTTGTAATCGATCAACTTGGTCGGGTTGACCACTGCTCGTATCGACCTAGCCAATGGATCGGTTCAGATGGCCGGTTTGATACTGAACCGATTGAGTCAAAGTCTGACTTGGGCGGTTCGGTACCAAATTGGCCCTATTCGGCTGAGTTTGTACCTACTTTGCAATGTAGCTCCTGGACCCCATTGTGGTTGACTTAGCAAGCAAAATTCAATTTTTTTAAGAAAAAAACAAAAATGTTGGTTTTAATAACCAACAAAAAATATACACAACCATATACGAAGCAAGGGACAATGGGACTTTACACTCGAGAAATCTCTGAAGGGGAAAATTATATTAAATTATACCATTCTTGTGTGTGTTTCTATTGTACAATTGGTCTCTTTATATAACTTTAGGTGACCATAATAGCTATTTCATAATTAGATATTTAGTTCAACCATATGCATAACTATCTCCCACAATATCTCTTTAAATCTTTCCATGAATCTACCAATTGATCTTCATCCCTAACTTCTCTCTTTTCTCCTCATCTTTGATTCTTACGTAGACTTATATGCTTGGTCTACATCATTACAAATCCATCATACAATTTTGACATTATTCTTGATTCACAAGTAGGAGTTAATCCTTCATACTCCCCCTTAATGAGTACTTGTGATCTCAGTATGTAATTATCATCCTGTAATGTCCCGTTTTTCCTAGGCAGTTGGGATACCGTGATGGTTTATACAGTTTCCCGTAAACCATTAGACGGATGAGTTAGGGAAATGATATTGGTAAAGTCGCTTGCAAATTATGAAGTGAAAACTTAGGAAAAGTGAGTTTATTAATATTAAACCCCTCCTTGAGGGCATTTCTCCCCAATTATTAATTAAATAAATATTTTAATGGAGAAAAAGAAAAAGTGAAAGAATAAAAGGACATGCGAGGATCGGAAAGGACATCATGGACTAATCATTTTGGAAAATTTGTTTTGGAGGAAGCTTACGAGTTTGAGACGAGGGTTTCGAAACCCTTGGAGAGAAAATTCGGTTTCGAGGTTGAAACAATACCTCCTAGCTGAAGATCGGTTTCGAGGTTGAAACAATACCTCCTAGTTGAAGATCGGAGAAGCCATACAGGCTTTTCATTTGTGGACAGTGGCATTGTGATTCAGGCATTCATTAATCAAGGTTCCAGTTCAGATTTGGCAAGAAGAGGATAGTTTCTTTGGCACTTGGGTCGAGTTGGGTATTCCCTTGGGAGCTGGTCGCGTCCCTTCCTCCTGGCAGCGTATTAACTATTGGGGGGGCGAGTTACACCTTCTAAAATTCATGGTGGCTGTCTCTGCTGTGTATTCCTCTCATGGGCTGCGTATCGTGAAGACAGGCCGTGTTTTCCCAACCATAGAAGCTGCGATTTCTTCATTGCTGCGTGGAGGTCAAGAGGAGTGGTTGCTAGTCGACTTCTCCTTGATGCTGGTCGACTTCACCCTTGGACCAGCTTGTGTGTATGATGGGATGTTGAGAGCTGCCAAATCTCTCAAATCATGGCAGAACTATAACCCCTTACAGCGTTCTATGAAGCAATTCGTATGGGCAGATTGAAGGTGTTTCTTGGCTGTGTATATGGGGCGGCTTCAAGCTTGCTGTAGCAGCCGTTCTCTTCATATTGGGAGGTACTCCTGTTTACATTTTGACTGTATTTACTCAGCAGTAATAAAAAATAAGGAACAGCCATTGTTTAATTGAAATGTTCGTATAAATATGGATGTCTTGTCATTATAATTGTTATGGGTTTTCATTATATGTCAAACCACATGTTGTACATCATATTGGGGAGGTATAAGAGATTGGGAATTCAATAAAACAGCCAGCAAACCCAAGTAAACCTCTGCAAACCGTCCAAATTTCCACCTACAGCCATAAACTCAGAAGTCTGCAAACTGTTTAACGAAAGTCCCACACCAAATTCAAGGGGTTTTCACCAACTTTCCCAACTTAGAATATTTCACACCCTCTGTCTTTTCAATTGTCTTTTGAACTGGTCCCATTTTCATCTTCTATGATCTTTTCCTTCGATGCTTTTTTTTTTCATCTTTTGTCTTTTGTGATCTTCATCTTTTGCTCTTTTATCTTCATTCTTTGTCTCTCGCACAACTTTGGTCTTCTTCATTCTTTATCCTCAATCTTCAATTTTCATCTTGTACTTGCAAAACATAAACATTGTGTTTGTTGAAGTTCATATAAAAAGGTTATCATCCATTGGAATACATGGGTCATCAGTGTTGATTTTTCAATAGGCAAGGTTTAAGCATGAAGTTCATTCCATCTTAGCATTTTACTTAAACCATAAACAATTTTGTTGCAACAACCAAGATCACAAGAAGAAACACCATGCACAAGTACACAAGAAGTATCCTGGGAAACCCTTCTCAACAAGGGAAGAAAACCCAACCAATCCTTTGCTATATTC
>SNQJ01S0098585.1:31184-44048 GCA_010110895.2 Picea sitchensis | reverse complement strand
GTAGTTGATGAGTTGGCACATACATGAGGTGTATAGTTGATGATGTTGGTACATCTTGATGAGTCATAGTTTATGTGTATTTGATGCATGATTGGTACATATTTGGTGCATGGTTGATGCACTTGTTGATGGTACAGGTTGAGATACAGGTTGGTGCATGGTTGATGCACTTGTTTATGATACAAATTGATTACATGTTGTTTGGTACAGGTTTGGTGCATGGTTGATACATTTTTTTATGGTACATGTTGAGGTACAGGTTGGTGCATGGTTGATGCACTTGTTTATGGTACAGTTTGATTATAAGTTGTTTGGTGCAGGTTGATTGGTACAGGTTTACAACAGTATATCTCACAGTGATAGTGTGACAATGGTTCCATCATTCTACTTATATTTCAGGGCGGTTGGATGGGGCAAGGACAGGTGGTTGTAGTCGGAGAACATAGGGGGTTGTAGCCTCCTTTTGGTTGTAGCCAGAGAATTTGAGAGTTGGAGCTTCCTTCAGCTTGTAGCCTGAGAAACTAGGGGATAGGAGCCTCCTTCCAGTTGCAGCTGGAAAACAAAGGAAGATGGTGCTTCCAATGAATGTAATTCTTAAATTCATATAAGAAAAAGCATTCCATGGTTTTCTCCCGCTTGGGTTTCCACGTAAAAACACTAGTGTATTGTGTATGTGTATGATTTTTATCATTTGTTCATTGTTTATTTACTCTGCAACTATTGGATTATAATGCTACATTGATATAACACTTGCATTTTGTGGTTAAAAAGGATTATTTCTCTCTTACTGATTCACCCCCCCTCTCAATAATCCAACAAGATTATCATTGAGTGATATTGTTTTCAAGTAAGAGTATGCCTTTGAAAATGCTTCTAAGTGATGAGCTTCAAGATTCATTGCAAAGTATGGTTCATTGAACTGAATAAGTATTGCACCAGTTGCCTCCAACTCAAACATGCCTTGCTTATAAATTAGAAGGATTGCCCCAAGAAGGGAAAGAATATTTGAAGATATTTACCACACCCTTCACAAGTTTGGATAGGAGCAAGTATGACACGGATCCTCCAATCACGGGCACACTGTTGATTCCCATCTCCTTAGCTTCCTTGTATTTTGGTCATTTCCATTGCAGGGAGTGTGGCGTTTATGAATGGGACTAGAGCCACAATAATTTGTAGTGGTGACACTCGAGGGGGAAACACCAGACCTTTATCACCCCATCACATCAATAGTATGAGTAGTGTATTCCCATGAATGTTTCCAAATATCTTTCATTATTCATGAACAACTTACCCTCGATATTTCTCTGATGTTTGTAGATGACCTGCAGGAAGTGGTAACGATCCAACAGAGTTAGAATCTTTCCATTACTCTCCTACTCAATAGCCAACGCATACATATGAATTGTGGCAAGCTCACATCTGATGTCCTTATAAAGTAGAGGAAAACCAAAATTGGGGATTTGTGAGAGGAATATTGCATATAAACCTTTGAGGGATCCACAAACCCTATTGGCATTTCAATAGGAGCCGAGAGTTCCTGTGTGTACTAAATATTTGTCAAAGAATAGCCATATCGTCTTGAACACCTCAAAGAACCAAGGTTTCTTCAATAATACCAATCATGCCAAGTGTTGACCTCTCATTCTTTGCGGGGGGTCAATGTGTGGTTTTCTAAACTGCGGTGGGGGGGCGCACTCGCCCTACTGTCTCCATGTCACATTCCTTCAAATCATGGTTTAGTATTTCCACCCCTCATCCTTTAGTTAAATGTCAAGCATGTGGGGAGGGGGCACAATACAATGAGGACCATTGGATCTCCTTTTCATTGAATCGTTGGATGATACGCCCTTCCTTTTTAACACATGGTCATATAAACTTCCGCTACTAAAAAATTATTTTCAATGCACTTAGGGAATAAAGGCTTTATAGGTTTATTTTATGACTTGCTCATATAGTATGAGCTTTAAAATATAACTCAAGAAATAATGTAATATTTTTAGAGAAACACTTCACTCAATATAGGATCAAGGTAATGATTAAGGCTAGGGTCCAAATGAAACTTTTAAAACAAGAGAAATGAACACGAAAGAGGTCAAACTAGAGTTGAAAAGAATTTTAGTCATGAGTAAGAAAATCCATTTTAGGTTCAAACTGACATAAAGTGACAAAGTCAATTTATGTTACAACAACCTACATTTTTATTAACACAACCAAAGGCCATGCATCGAAATTGGATAATTTTGGTGGCTTAATTCACTAAGGAAATAGTGATAAAGTTGTGTGCTTAATTCACATCGTGACCTTAGGATTATGGAGCATAGTCTTTGTGATGATGTGGTGGAGCACATGTCAGGTCAGAGGGAATTACAAGTGGAATCCATGCAGCATAGACAAATTCCATAGTGAAAGCAAGGAATGTGGTTTTAAAATGTTGGTTTGGTAGTTTTTTTTATTTTTGTAGCTTCGGGAAGGTATTGTCACATGACCCTAGTTGTTGGGAATGTGGGAATGATCATGGCCACCACATCACACTTTTGGTTTGGTGAAAACCCCCTTGGATTTGAGTGGGGGATTCATGGGTTTGGTAATAGGATTTTTGGGCTTGTGTTGGGGCTTCACACCCACAAGGAAAGCCTAATTTGATGTTGACTTGTAGAGGGGATTCTATGGTGACCCCTAAGGATTGTGTATAAGGAGAGAGGTCATTGTGACATCTTATAATATCATGTATTGTGTGTGGGGACATGATGGAGCCAGCATAAGTGAGTCTGCACTTGTGCTAGGAGGATTGGTGATCTCAGCAAAGGGAAAGTCTGCAAGGTGGCTAATCTGGCCATGAAGAGAGAAGTGAAGACAGTCGCACGTGTGAAGAAAAATTTCCGTACAATACACGGTTTGTAAGAGGATGAAGCATGTATATATTCATGTTGCAGAAGGATGAATCGTATATAGGGTATACATAGTTTGCAGTAGAGAAAACATCGTATATATTTGGGTTGCCGGTAAGGTGAATCATGGATCTGATTTTCTAGGAAGGTACAGATCCGTATAGGCTCACAGGTGACGTTAGCAAGTTGTACAGGTGATCTACAACAGATTCGAGTGCAGAGGAGATTCCCAGAGATATCGCTGAGGTTTGGTTTTCTAATTTTTATGGTTATTGGAGAACAAGGTTGTTCTCAATTTTAGTGACTTTGGAGGACAAGGTTGTCCTCAAGTTTTGGTGATATTTTATTGGCTGGGAGGGATGGTTTTTCCCTCAATATTTATGATGATAACAAGATTACATAACTGAAATTGTGTCTCGTGTTTATTCATGATTCATCTCTGATCTTTGTGTTTCCACTACATATATTTTCAGTCAATAATTTCAGCGTAAATTCATTCAATGATAACAACTAGGGTTTTATTGTTAGATCACTAGGAAGCAATTTTCAGATTTGAAATTAGTCACAAAGAGTTGCATGTGAAAATCGATATGGTATCAGAGCTTGGGATTTGAAGAGAAGGGGATCATCTTGAGACACTTTCTTGGATACAACACTAAAAGAGTGTTGTTCTTGTTCTTGTTCTTGTTCCGAGCAGGTCACAGGTGATAACTCTTAGAGGGAGATACTATGACGGTTGCAGGTGGAAACAGGTTAGATGGTCTCTGGTTTGAGACATGGAGCATACTATCCAGATGAGGAGTTGTGGAATATTGCAGCTTGTTGGTGTGTTAGGTTGGGAGTTCTAGCGGATTGGCGAAGAGGTTGGATCACAGCAGTATGTTGTGTGGTAGATTGCTAGCCATGTGGATGGAATTTTGGTGACTTGTCATGGTGAGTTACGATGGGTGCATCTCGGGTACTTTGGCATGAACAAGATGGCTTCAGACGTTTGGCAGGTTGATGAGATAGAGCCTTCATTGGGTCGGAGAGTTCCACATTGTCGAGGTATGACAATGTATGTGGTATTTGACCCAGGAGGATGAGGACACTTGTAGAGATGAGTTGAGGTGGTCTAGAGTGGACTACACTGAGTGTCCAACCATAGCTTGGGACTGTTCAAACAAGGACACAAGATCAATGGTAGCATGTGTAGACAAAGAGATTTTGGTGGCTTGGATGATGGACTTGAGCAGAAGTTCATTTGTCGTGACTTGGGGAAGCAGGATGTTTGCCTTGGAGGATTGCATGGTTCTTATTCAGTGGAAGCCACTGGCACATGACAGGGGAACATTATTTGTTTGTGATATTCACAGTGTCTGACTCTAGTATGTACAAGGACCTTGGTAGGAGGACCAAGCATGTAGTACAGGGATCTGGAGCAGTGGTATTCCAAATGGAGTCATGGGGTGTGTTGCGAGTGGAAAATGTGCTATGGTGCCAGGAGTGTGTTCTCAGCCTCATGGATTGAGGAGTAGGACTATGCAGTGTTGTTCTGGGATGAACAAGTGTTATTAGATGTTGAGTTGGTCTTCCCATATTTTGGGAACCTTTTGTGCAGAAGATATATGCACGAGAGACAGTGCCAAGGTTTGATTGTATCCAGGAGGAGACTCAATTGGTGTCCAGGGAGGATACAGATGGTTTGAGTGTCATGAATATAGTAATTTTTCTTCATAGTGTCCACACCAGAGGGGAAGGGGAAGAAGACGGCAGGCATAAAAAGTAGAGGTTGATGAGGTTGTAGACAGGTTCTATATGGAGATCTCGTTGGTCTCCGCCCTTTCAAGTATAGTTTCCAGTAGGGGGACTTGATTAGTGGATAGCGGAGCATCTTTCCATATGACAGGTACTAGAGAGTCATTTGACACTTTCACAGAGACTAGCTCTGACTTGTGTGTTGAGCTTGGCACGGGAGCCAAGCATGTAGAACAAGGATCTGGTAAAGTATCATTCTGATTAGAGTCAGGATAGGTGTTGAGGGTGTCAAATGTGTTATGGGCACCATAAATCAAAAGGAGTGTCCTCTTAGTCTTGGATATTGAGAAGAAGGGGTACCACATAGTATTCCAAGATGTACATGTATTGTTTGTGCCCAGACAATCTAGCTTTAGATTAGTGATGGTTCTTGGAGTTAGGTCGACGAGCCAGAATATGTTTTTTTTTACCAATAGGAACAGAGAGACGGATGAGAAGGAGTGGGTGGTTGCACCAGTGGTGAGGTAAGTGGCCCCACCAGTAGCACAGTGGGAGTAGGTAGCTCCACCAATGATGAGGCAGGTAGTTCCACCAGTGGCGAGGCAAGAAGCCCCACCATCAGAATAGGTACAAAGGGAGAAAGTAGCTCCACCAATAGTAAAGGCTCAGAGGGAGCCAGAGTTCATAGGGAGTCATCCCTCTGGATCCAGTGGGGAGGAGAAACATCCTAGGACTGTGCAGAGGACAGTGGACAGGGAGCAAGTAGCTTTGGAGGTTGTGTAGACTCAGATGGAGCCCTACTTTAGAGGGAATTAGTGGATTCGAAGGGATTCTGAATTCAGAGGGAGTCAAAAGACTCAGAGGGAGTCTAACTTCAGAGGGAGTCAGGAGGCTCATAGGGAGAGTCACTCATTCAATGGGAACCAAAATTTAGGTCCAAATGGGAGAGAGGCATCTTCCAAGACTGTCATGATGGTGTCATGGGTTGATATGGCCAGGCAGGTTGCACAAAAGGTTCAGAGGTAGGAGGCTTCTAGGAGCAGGGTGTCTTCCAAGATGGGATCATGCCAGATAGCAGGATTTGCTTCATTGATCGAGGATGTAACCAGTTGGGAGGACTAGAGAGAAGGATTTGTTTCAATGACAAAGGGAGTATCCAATTAGGAAGATTGGAGATAAGTTGTGGTAGTAGATCCAAGATGGGAGACGGAGATACTTCCAGGTGATGATGGAGGATGGAATGTCTCCCTCGCTAAGAGGGAGTGTTGATGATTTTATAGCGTTGGGAGGCATTCCCACTTGTGGAGTGTGGTGAGAATACTTCCCTCGCTAAGAAGGAGTGTTTATTTTTGTAGCTTCGGGAAGGTATTATCTCATGACCCTAGGTGTTGGGCATGTGGGAATCATCGTGGCCACCACATCACACTTTCGGTTTGGTGAAAACCCCCTTGGATTTGAGTGGGGGATTCATGAGTTTGGTGATGGGATTTGTGGGCTTGTGTTGGGGATTCACAACCACAAGGAAATCCTAATTTGATGTTTACTTGTGGAGGGGATTCAATGGTGACCCCTAAGGATTGTATATAAAGGGGAGAGGTCATTGTGACATCTTATAATATCATGTAGTGTGTGTGGAGACATGATGGAGTGAGCATAAGTGAGTCTACACTTGTGCTAGGAGGGTTGGTGATCTCAGCAAAGGGAAAGTCTGCAAGTTGGTGAATCTAGCCCTGAAGAGAGAAGCGAAGAAGGTCGCACGTGTGGAGAGAATTTTTCATACAACACGCGGTTTGCAAGAGGATGAAGTGTGTATATACGTAGGTTGAAGAAGGACGAATCGCATATAGGGTATACGCAGTTTGAAATAGAGGAAAAAGTGTATATATGTGAGTTACCAGTAAGGTGAATCGTGTATCTGGTTTTCTGGGTAGGTACAGATCCATACAGGCTGACAGGTGATGTCAACAAGCCGTACAAGTGGTCTACATCATATTCGAGTGTAGAGAAGATTCCCAGGGATATTTCTAAGGTTTGGTTTTCTGATTTGTATGGTTATTATAGAACAAGGTTGTTCTCAGTTTTGGTGACTTTGGAGGGCAAGGTTGTCCTAGATTTTAGTGATATTGTATTGGCTGGGAGGGTTGGTTTTTCCCTTGAGATTTCTGATGATAACAAGATTACATAACTAAAATTGTCTCATGTGTACTGATGATTCATATATGATCTTTTTGTTTCCATTGCATATATTTTCAGTCAATAATTTCAGTGTAAATTTGTTCAATGATAACAGTTAGGGTTTTACTATTAGATCACGAGGAAGCAGTTTTCATATCTAAAATTAGTCACATAGAGTTGCATGTGAAAATTGACAAGTTTGTGGAGGCTTGCACAATGGTATTGGAAAATGGAGATGGGTCTCTAAAATGTTTTTGTAAGAACGGTGCATGCATTAGTGGTTTTGAAATTGCGAAGGGCATGGGTGTGTTAAACCTCAAGAATGTTTGGCCTCCGTAATTTAGGGATGAGTGCCATGTGTCCGAAAAAAAACCACGATGCGACAAGAGGAAAGGTGGTATCAAAAATGGTCATAAGTGGTTTGTGGAGGTGCATGAAGTTGTTTTGGAAGCCACATTTCACGCTCTTCATTTGATGAGGGAATTCCATGCATCTTAGTGGTTTTAAAATTGAAAAACGTGCATGCAACATTAAATAACTACAACTTCGCACTATACAATCAATCAGGGAGCACACATAGGGAACATGTGTGCCAAAGGATAGAATTCATAGGTGAGACCCCAATCATATCACACTTGGAATTTGTGCCATATGGATGATCCAAGGGAACAATAAGGCCTGAGCCCGTGTGTGTGTGTGTGTGTATGTGTACACGCATATATATATTTAGTTATTTATATAAAGGTAAAGCTAATCAAATAAATTAAAAGGGGCCACGATGACATATAAATAGATTATGCATGGAAAGGTAAAGTGAAATGGAAGATGCAGAGGCTGATGAGGTCAAACTAGAAGTTGAATTTTCCATGAAAAGGAAAAGGAAATTTCATAATTGAATGAAACCTAAAGACAACAAGAGAAAAGAAAGAGAATGAGATTGCATATGATGGGGAATGTCCAAGTTTTTGGAGGACATTCTAACAATGAAAAAATGGTTCAAGTAGTAAATATGAATTGTTAGATGAGAAGGTGAAGAACCCGAAGTGCATATCAAATAGTTATGATGGATGGAAATCCCAGCGGAACATCAAAATTGCAACTACTTTCAGAATGAAAATATTAAGAGGGCATATGCAATGGAAAGTATATATATATGTTTAATAGTAGATGCAAAGTAGAATGAACATTGTAATGAGTCCATTTTAAGTTGGAATGACATAAAATGCAACATTATAGTGTGCTAGAATGCTAGTTAATGAAGTTAATGTTAGGCAAGATTGGCCAAAGAAATGAAGCAACTAATGAGGTTGTAATGCCATATTGGTTTAGAAATGAGAAATGACCAAGTTGGGTTTCAATGGAAAGTGCTCAAGAGAATGGAGCAACAAATTCCAATAGGTAAACAGAATGCAGAGACAACTCAAAATAAAATAAAAGAATATTGCCATAGTCAAATGGGATTTGAGGGCATCTCAAGACAACAAAGGAGGCTACAACAATGTTAAAGGAAGCTATAAGATGCTAAGGAATTAGCTATAACAATAAATGATGAAGATGGCCAACAAGGAAGCCATGATAATGAGGGAGATTTTTTTATCTTTAACTTCCATTTGTTTATAAGTAGTGTTGTATTCTTTAAAAGTAGAAAGTGTAAATGTGTATGCATGTAGTGAAATGATACTTGGTGAGAAAATCGCGACTAATGATCCATTGTGTAAATGGAAAAAGGCCATGAATTAGATCAGCTATACTATGGAGTTCCATGCTATGTAGAGGAATCGAAAGGGAGAATTCCTTACCTCTTCTCGTGTTGCATTGTTTATATTTCTTGATATTGAGAAAGTTGTTATATGTTGATAATTTTAAGGAATGGGAACACTGAAAATGCAATCAAATGAAACGGCTAGAGTGCATATGCACTAGTGGGCATATCGATGGATAATATGTAGTAAAATGCATATAAATATGCTTGTGCATACATGAGATATTGCATATTGGTTAAGAGTCGTATATTGTTACATATGCTTGAGTATGGCCTAACAATTAAATATGATTGATATGGTTGAGCATGGTTGAAGAGGTTGATGATACTGCTACATATGACAACCAACCTTATAAAGAAAGGATAAAGACAATAAATTACAAATAAATAGGTGGGTGAAAATATTATGTGAGCTTCCATAAAAATCCAACTAATTAGGTAACATCGGAGATGTTGATGGTAGCCATGCAGGTTGGTTGTGTAACCAGAAATGGTTGAGAGCATGGTTGAAGAGGTTGATGATATTTTTGCATATGACAGCCAACCTTATAGAGGATAAAGACAATAAAGTGCATATAAATAGATGGGTGAAAAGATTATGTGAGCCTCCATAAGACACCAACCAATCAGGTAACATCACAGATGTTGATGGCAGTCATGCAGATTGGTTGTGTAACTAGAAATGGTTGAGAGCATAGCTAAAGAGGTTGATGATGATGTTGCATATGACAGCGAACCTTATAAAGAAAGGATAAGGACAATAAAGTGTGGATAAATAGGTGGGTGAAAATATTATGTGAGATTCTATAAGACGCCAACTAATTGGGTAACAATAGAGATGTTGATCGCAAACATCCAGGTATGGATTTAGTATGCTTATATTTCATATGTACAAAAGGGGATTTAAGTAAGAATTCCTTCTAATATGTTTATGTTGTTTGAATGTATTTGTGTGAATGATGCCCAAGTGGGGTATGGTAAAGGGAAAAAAGCCTTAGACATACAATATTGATAAAGTCTATTAAATACATTTATGAGGTAAAATGTTGTCATTATGAGCTAATAACCAAGTTAAGTCAAGACTTATGATCATATTGTGAGAGTGAATGCTATGTGAGATAGTCATATATGAGACCACAGTGTTTTTGATATGGAAACATTATAGCAGTGTACAAGTACTCAACGGTCTCCTACTTGTGTTGGTGTCTACACTGTAACCTTCTTGGGAGAAGAGGAAGGTGTCCAAATGGTCAACCCAATATTGGGGAGATGGTTGGATGATGTGTCGAGGCATTGGTTAGACCTTCCAACTCATGATGGTGGAATGCATGACATGATAATATAGTATTCTTAAATCAATGCAAGGATGCATTGAGTGGATGTGCATAAGTATGTTATGTAAATGTTGTTGTTATGCACACATATATGTTGGCACATATGTTGGATTGCATTATGTGAGTCCATACTTGCGCCATATTTCATTACAAATAATATGTTAACCATTGAAGTGATGGAATTATTGGTATTCTATAATCCGGAGATTATTTCATGAGTTGTTGTGGATGTTGCAATGAAAGCACTATAAGCATTAGTAGTCATATAGGTTGTTGAGAGAACAATGTTATAGAAAGGGATATCTTGGATATGATAGTGAAAGTAAGCCATAATGAAAACAAGGACTATTACCTACACAATTGAAAGATAAATATATGTGGAACTTCCTATATTAATTGGAATCTAATTTTTGTAATAATTATTTCAAAAAGTTGCCAAATAGATAGAGAGATAACTCATAATATTTGTATATTTATGTTTATGATACAAGGGGGGTGGATCTACCTAGTAAGGGAAAATGACGATTGTTATAAGCTATAAAGCGCGAGGAGGCCACTGTGATGACACTAAAACCCTACAATTGCCATAAGTTATTTACTAATTAGAAGTTGTTAGTGGATGCCTCATAGTAAGACTTGATAAGTTGGCACTCTTCTTGCACATGAAAGCCTTGGCAAGATGGATTGTCCAACGGACTATTTAGTAGATAAGGGAATCCCTGAAACTAGAGGGATGAGTGCAGCAAAGAAGACGCAACTTAAACGTATCTATTATGAGAGATTCATGTGGCATGTTTGTTGGAATCAATGAGGGTGTGTTAGAAAGGACATCGAATTGAACTCTTTCCTATGGAAACATTGTGAAATAGAGAAATATGCATACATACAAGTATTGGACTAGAATTGCATATTTATTTTTGTGTTATCAATATACATGCTTATATTGTGGAGTTGAAAATTCTTGTGAATGGAATAATTGTGACATAAAAATGATTATAACAAGCATGTTTTCCTTGATGTTTGTTGTAGGTGAAGTTAAAGAATGAAAAATGGTTTTATTCTTGGAAGGAAGAACATTGAGGACAATATTATTGCAAAGGGGGGACGAATGTAATACCCCCTATGAGCATATGACTATAATGTGTAAATATGTGGTGAGTTAATATTTGATTATAAGGAAATTAAAATAGAATAATATCGATAGTATTATTATAATAAAAAACGCGCTTGGAGTTATATTTCCCTAAGAACGCAATGGGGGCAATGAACCAATGAGGGAAAATAGGGATGAATCCAATAAATATTATTTTATGAATAAAGCTCCAAAGCCTCCCTATTATTCTTATGTGTGTTGAAGGTGGGCACATGTTTTTCATAAAAGCCCATTATTCATGCAAGACTTAGAAGGGAAGGGTATTCTCTCAATCTTGGGGAAATCCATTGATTCATTCTACCATTTGCTTATGCTGGGGTTGGATATGTTGCCATAGTTTTGTTGTCGTTGTTTGTTGTCATGCATGTATGTGGAAATTATGGTTGAGTTTATGAGTAATGGCTGAGTTATAGTTGAGATTCCCTAGTACCCAGCATTAGAGATTTCTTGGGCAACGAGTGTTGGAGCACTAGATGGAAGTGGAATATCTTGAAGCACTATTTAGCAATAAAGGAAATCTCAATCCTTATGTTGTACAAGGTTGAGGGGGGAAGAGATGATGATGAGTTGGATGGTTATTGAGAAAATGGGTTGAAATATTATTCTCTTGGTTGAGATGTTTAGGATTTGGGATGATTAATGAAATTAGAACCATAGTTGGTGAATTTGTCCTTGTAGTTTCATTTCCCAACACAGAGGTGGCACCTACTCAAGCTAGTCCTTGTGGCTAGGAGGAAAAATGCTCCCATGGAGCTATCTCCCAAAGTGCATACCTGTAACAAATAAGTAATTTGGTCCTTGTTAATTATATGTTGATGACTAATGCTTGTGTCCGTTGTTGTAAATGAGTAATTTGTGCTCATTTGGGGAAGATACAAATCTAGAATTTATTATTGGCTCAAGAAAGCAATTATGGACTGTTTGGAAGATATTCAAATGTAAAATGAAGGCTAATACGGAGTTATTTGTGAAGCAGAGGGCATGATTATGCCTTTGCATTCAATTTCCAACAATGTGAATTTGTTGTAAATGGCCTTGTGGGTATCTTAGAAGTGGCCAGAATCATGAAGAAAACGTAATTGTTTGTATAGAAAAGCAATGTATATGCAGGTTGTTGTATGTTTCCATGTACTACCTGTAATTAATTCACATAATATCAAAATATATGTTTATGTGCTAAAATAGTTGAATGTGCACATGAGTATTAAACAAATATGTTATGGGTAATGTTCTTTCCTCTACGAAATTGTAAATCCCTACAAATTACATGTAATAATGGTTATTACAACTTAATTAGATGACTAAGTACATCACAATTTCTTGGTAGATCATTAAGTCTTCAAAGAGAAATTATGTGAAGTGGAATCTAAATTAAAAGAGTTGGTAACTACTCACGCATGTTGGAAATGGGCTTCGATAGGCTCCCACCCTTGGCGGGTCCAAAAGATGCAATCCCAACTCCAACCATGGACTAAACACCTTGGTGTGAATTGTGGAAGTGTTGTCCCTACCCTAACAAACCATCCAAATAAGAGTTGTAACCCAAGCAAAAAGGCCTTAGGTTGACAAAGTCGTCGACTATGGGGAAGAGGATTCCCTCCCATGTGCTCTTCAAAGAATTATCTCTTGTTATTTTGTTTTCAATTTTAAAATCCACTCTATCAAAAATGTTTTGGTAACTAAGTTATGATGTAGGGGTTGTACCCAAGTTTTGTTTCTCATACTAAGTATATCATTTTGTATGGACTTACACCAAGCCAAGAAATTTCACCCTTCAGATGGACTCTATGACCTTCCGAATACCACTAAAGT